>OU696593.1:5150829-5248329 GCA_916048095.2 Sacculina carcini | reverse complement strand
GTACGGAATCTCTCACATACACACATGCACACACGATAGATAATACTATCATACAACCTTTTATCATTGCACACTATATGAACAGAATTCCCACCATATTTCATTCACCAGCCATATCACCTATACCACCTTGGTCGAATGAGCTTGGCACCATTCATCGATCAATGTATACACAACATCATTTTCAATACCACCCATCCAATTTCGACACTTTACTATCCAAATTCAATCACATAGATTCTGACCTTTACCAAAATTTTGTCAAAATATTCACGAATGGCTCACAAGACCCCATAAGAGAAGAGTCAGGAGCTGCACTGTACGTACAGCAACACACCAAATTCAAACGTGGAAATTTTATCGTTTTGCCTCCGTCACTCATGCCGAGCTTTTCGCCATTCATCAAGCTCTCCAGTACATTCATTACCATCTGCCATCGTCAGAAAATGTCGTCATTTACACCGACTCGAAATCATGTCTCGACCTCATCAACCAGCCACAGCCAAAAAATCATCAAGGTCAAATCAACATCATACATAGACTTATTTCTATATTTAATGAGGCATCCTGCCGAATACATCTCCAGTGGATACTGTCGCATGCAGGCATCATCGGCAAAGAAATAGCCGACAACGCAGCAAAGAAAGCCTCTCATTCTGTAGATAATTTCTCGGAAACTCTCTCGTGGGAAGATCTCAGTGACGTATTAGCACATTTCATCAACACAGAGTGGCGGCAACACCTGCAACAACTGCAACAACTGCTCTCACAAGATTCATCGTCGACACAGCGCGTTACCAACTCCATTCGGCAGCTGACCAAATGCACTAATCGGCATCTCGATGTGTCACTCTTGCGACTCCGATCTGGACATACCAAACTCAACCAGCATATGACGAGTCTCAAGCTCATCACGAATGCAGCATGCCCGCACTGCGCAGAAGACGAGACTGTCGATCACGTACTTCTTCAGTGTTACAAGTACGCTGACAGCCAGCATCTGCTCCTCATGACCAAACTTCAAAGACGTGGTATACAAAATATCACCACTCCAATTCTGCTTGGTGGCACCAATATGAGACCTGGCATGCATCTCTTCGTGCGACGACATGTGTGCATTTTTCTTCAAGAAACTGGTCTGATCAACCACATCTGATATATTCTCCATAGAATACTCAAAGGCCGATCGATTTCCGAGTGAAAGTCGTGTTGCCTTCATCAAGAAACAACAACAACAACATGAACACATACATACATACACATGCATATGCACACACATATACAAACACATACATACACACACATATACACACATAAATACATACGTACACACAGATATACACACACATACATACATTGCGTTGTAGTGTTGTGAATATGTGTGCGCGTTTTTAAATATTTTTGATTGTGTGTCGTACATGCAAACACATACACACATATATACACACGCACATGTACATACACAAACATATACACATATATACACACACATACACACATATATACACACGCACACATACACACAAAAACATACACACATATATACACACGCACACATACACACACACACATACACACACATACACACACATACACACATACACGCATACATACACTCATACCTACATACACACACGTGCACACACACACACACACATACACACATATATACACACGCACACGTACATACACAAACATACACACATATATACACACACATACACACATATATACACACACATACACACATATATACACACGCACACATACACACACACATACACACATACCTACATACACTCACACGTGCACACACACACATAAACACATATATACACACGCACACATACACACATTTATACACACACATACACACATTTATACACACATATATACACACGCACATATACACACACATACAAGCACACATACACACATACACACAAATACACATACACGCATACACACACACATACGTACATACACATACACGTGCACACGCACATATACACACACATACAAGCACACATACACACATACACACAAATACACATACACGCATACACACACACATACGTACATACACATACACGTGCACACGCACACATAAACACACACATACACACAAATACACATATACACGCATACATACACACATACGTACATACACACACACACACACACATACACACACACACATACACACACACATACAGTATGTTGACAGTGGTATGTCATCCACTGTTTATTTGTATTTCTTATTTATATATTTTCCTTCATTTTTCGTGCTTGTCTTTTGTCACAATAAGTGCTTGTCTATAGGCACAATAAGTGCAAAAAACTGCCTCGTTGACTTTTCCCGCTGTTTTTTTGTTGCCATTTTTCCCTGTTTCGCACACACACACACACACACACACACACGGACACACACACACGGACACACACAGATCAACTTCATGTATTCGTACGGCTCTCGAATGCGCGTTTCAGGTCATACGGTATACACAAATCCACACACACACACACACACACATACACACACACACACACATACACACACACGAACAGAGAAGTTAGCGGCTGCTGGACCTGTCTACTTTTCGAACTCCTCAAGAATCCGTCTAGAATCCGTCTAGAATGCGCAGCGAATTGTTAAGGTTGAATTATTTGAGAGGAAAAGAGTAAGTGCTTGAACACAGTTGGATAAAGCCTGTAGAATTTGTGTTCTTTTAATTCCTTGATTGTCACGTTTCACAGTACATCATTCCGAATTGAATATCACGTCTTATCTTTCTTAATTGAGTGACATTCACTTCAATTTACCCAGCATGCATTTCATACGTTTTACGTTTTATACGTTATACGTTTTACGTTATACGTTTTACGTTATACGTTTTACGTTATACGTTTTACGTTATACGTTTTACGTTATACGTTTTACGTTATACGTTTTACGTTATACGTTTTACGTTATACGTTTTACGTTATACGTTTTACGTTATACGTTTTACGTTATACGTTTTACGTTATACGTTATACGTTTTACGTTATACGTTTTACGTTATACGTTTTACGTTATACGTTTTACGTTATACGTTTTACGTTATACGTTTTACGTTATACGTTTTACGTTATACGTTTTACGTTATACGTTTTACGTTATACGTTTTACGTTATACGTTTTACGTTATACGTTTTACGTTATACGTTTTACGTTATACGTTTTACGTTATACGTTTTACGTTATACGTTTTACGTTATACGTTTTACGTTATACGTTTTACGTTATACGTTTTACGTTATACGTTTTACGTTATACGTTTTACGTTATACGTTTTACGTTATACGTTTTACGTTATACGTTTTACGTTATACGTTTTACGTTATACGTTTTACGTTATACGTTTTACGTTATACGTTTTACGTTATACGTTTTACGTTATACGTTTTACGTTATACGTTTTACGTTATACGTTTTACGTTATACGTTTTACGTTATACGTTTTACGTTATACGTTTTACGTTATACGTTTTACGTTATACGTTTTACGTTATACGTTTTACGTTATACGTTTTACGTTATACGTTTTACGTTATACGTTTTACGTTATACGTTTTACGTTATACGTTTTACGTTATACGTTATACGTTTTACGTTTTACGTTATACGTTTTACGCTATACGTTTTACGTTATACGTTATACGTTATACGTTTTTCATACGTTTCATGCGCTTTACATACGTTATGTAGCACGTTTGAGTAAATGTGTATGTGAATGTGTGTATATGTGTGCGTGGGGGGGGGGTGTATTTGTAGTCTTTTGTGAATAATTTGACTTGTGTGTGATCGCTTGGTTACGCTTTTATATTTTATTCTGGTCGAGTTTTAGGGTTGCGTATTTGCTCATACATCGACTAAGCTCTTAGTTCTCAGACTATCTACACCATAATTTCATGTATGAAAGGAATTCATATAAGGAGAGGACGAGAGGTTGACATTTATCCGAGTGTGTTGATTTGGTAACGTTTCATTCATGGGTGAATACTGTGTTGGTAATATGCAGGAGCAACTGTGCGAATGTCACTACTTCTACACGTTGCACCGATCATAGTGCAACGTGTAGGGCGGTGATTTTGTTGCATGTTGCATGACAATAGATGCAACGACAAGACGGCAAGACGTTTTATCAGTAATACCCATCAAAGTCCTTCTTGATTTGCATTCCTTACTTCAGCCGTGTTTGGCGAAAACTGTTCAGTTAAAAAAACTTCCATTATTTTGTCACCGTACCCACCTAGCCCTCAACGAAACTCTCCTGGAATCGCCTTTGCTGCACTCAACGCGTGTGCGCGTCGATTTTGCCGCTGCTGACCCAAAAAGCCAGCGGTGTTGTTTGTCACGTGACCTGCTTGTGACCCGGCCAACATGCACCCGGCCGACACACACGCGCACACATACTCGCCGCCAGTTGAGGTTTGTTTGTATCGGCCGGTCGCAGTACATTCCAGCCGTCCCTGCCAATTAGCAGATATTTTGCTAGTAAACTTACAAGCGCGCATTTATGCGTATCAGCACGTGTATGTGTGTGTGTGTGTGGCTGTATGTGTGTGTATGCGTTTTTGTGGTAATCTGCAGGACTGTTTTTACTGTCACCTGTCGACTTGTATGCGTGTCTGTCTGTGTGTATGAGTGTGTGTGTTTGTGTGTTTGTTTGTTGCTCTTGCTACGGTCCTCTTTCTGAATACAGTTTGCCGTCTTGTGTGCTGATGTGTCTGTGTGTAGGCGTATGCAAGATAGCTGTTGTATATGTGTGTGTGTGTGTGTGTGTGTGTGTGTGTGTGTGTGTATGTTTATGCGCGCCACTATCGCCGTTACGCTGGTTTTTCGCGCCAGAAACGGCGCCAAACACGGTTTTTCCACTGCTCAACGCTTCATGCCAAGAAATTAGCCAAATTAGCCAAGCAAGCTGCGCGAGCTATTCCTATGACTGTTTCGTGTGGGTTTTGTAGAGAGACGTTCACTAATCATAGCCGCTGTAGGGCTGTAGTTTTGATGACCGATTTGAGTTCAACTGACATCGTAAAAACGTTAAAATTGACCGAAATCGGTAATTTTCGATACTCAAAAGCTCAACTGACATCGCAAAAACGTTAAAATTGACCGAAATCGGTAATTTTCGATACTTGTGCACACTAGTTCCACTGACATCGCAAAAACGTTAAAATTGACCGAAATCGGTAATTTTCGATACTTGTGCACACTAGTTCCACTGACATCGCAAAAACGTCAAAATTGACCGAAATCGGTCATTTTCGATCATCAAAATTCAATCAAAATTCAGCTTGTCCATAATTCTCCACTGGGGGCGACTGCCAGAAAACTGCTACGGCACAATATTGGACCATTCGTCTAGACCCGGGTTCTTAACCAGACGTGTGAGCACCCCTGCGGTGAACCTAGGGGGTGCGAGTCTAGTTCTTAAGACGTGCGAGGAATCATGTAATAATTGAAGATAATTTTATGTAAATATAGTATGTAAATATGTGTTTGCCTATGGTTAATATTTTTATGGAAGAAAACAATTTTCTCAAAGGAACTTCAAGCTTTATGAATGAATATTGAAAGAATGAAAAATATGAATATTAGAAAGAGTTCTGTTATTGCGCCATTAGTATTTTTGTCTTTTCATATCAAGAATGCAGGGTGGTGCGAACACTAGAAAAGGTTGAGAACCACTGTTCTAGATAATAGTATGAAGTATTTCATATATCAAATATATGAAATATTTGATATTTATATATAATAAACAAATACACAATCGTTAACATTAAATTTAACACAGACCAATGTTGTGCTGGTAAATGTAAATCATATATTTTCTTAATTTTTGTGAATTTAGTATTAATGGCTGAGAAATAACGATTAAGAATTGCAGCGGTATAGACGATAATTACATGGGTTGTGGGCGTGGCTATGGTCAACTCTTCCCCTCAAAAAGTAGGCGTATGCAAATTATATGGATCATTTGCAAATACAAATATGAACTGCTTGAACACAGTAGAAATTTTGTCGGAAAAAAGTAGGTAACAATTGTTTTTTATCATTCCGAAAATTTTGCTTTTTAGAGTTGCGATTAATCCATTTCTCCAAATTTATTGAATATCATATCTTGCTGAATTTCGTGTTTAATTTATTTTAATTTACTCAGCTTTACTTCAATGTCCATCTTAATTACTCAAATAACTGTATTTTACTGTGTAAAAGTTGCAATCTTTATATACGACCTGATCAAAATTACTCAAAATCTACGTGTGACACAATTTCACTCTGTATGATTGTGCAAGTTCCAATTGAGTTTTGTTGAATCATAGACATTCTTCTGTATCGTTTTCATTTAGCCGTATTTACTATCACTTTATATACGTTAAATTTACCCCTTGTTAATAAGGTTATCAAGGTATATAAATGAAAATTATGCCTAATTTCGATTGAATAAAAATAGATATATTTGGGATATAAACTGATAGTTTTAAAATCGTTTCAATATTGGTCCATAAATATGCAACTTTAGCAGAGCATCAATAAAAAAAAATATTTTCCATTGTGAATGCTCAAAAACAAACTATTTGCAAGAATGCTTTTTAACACATATGATTGCAAATTACGAGCACTGCATTGTGCAAATTGCATTTCTCGTCAACGACAACCAAATTTGCAACCGAAAAATTTAGCAACGAAAAATTTTCCAATCGACAGTTATACCGCAATGTTTCACGACTATCCAATCACATAATCACACACCATAATGCGCTCATATGCAACACACACACACACACACACACACGCACACACACACACACACACACACACACACACACATGTCTCCCTGTTGGACCCTTGGAACAAATGTTCTGTTTTCTGTTTGCAACTTGCCAATAACCGCACAATGAACTCGCAAAACGCACATTGCACGTTGCATGCTGTTGCACGCGCGTGTATGCGTGTATGCGTGTGTGTGTGCATCTGTGTGTGTGTGCATGTGTGTGTGTATGTGTGTGCGACCTCAAATTGACCTTGTTTTCTGCGCCGCGTGGCTGGGGTCGTTGACCTACACCAAGGTCGCACTGCAAGCCTGTTGCAGATGCAACAATTTCGCGTACACACACACACACACACACACATGCACGCACATTTCTCTAAACCGACGCACAGCACGTAGCACTCGGCGGGGAGGGATGTGTGTGTGTGTGTGTGTTGTGTGTGTGTGTGTGTGTGTGTGTGTGTGTGTGTGTGTGTGTGTGTGTGTGTATGTGTGTGTGTGTGCTTACACACAGATGACAGCGTGCAGGCGACGTGAAGTTTTTCGGGGGTGATCTGAAAGTGGGGCGTGAGGGGGGCGGGCAACTAATGCTCACGCTAATTTCAAAGTCAGCGTGTGTGCTTGTTTGTGTGTGTGTGTGTGTTTGTGTTTGTGTTTTTGTGCGCCCAGGACGGAAATTCGAAAAATCCCAGCACACGCAAATATACTAATACACACACGCTCTTATACATATATACTCTCTGCGATGCTATATATCCATTGTGGCTACTTTTAAAAAACTGTGCCGAATATAATTTTGTAGTTGTAACAAATGTCGGAGATTTTCGTTTTTTTGCAAAATGGACGAATGTGCGTTGATGGGTTTGTGGGGTTTTATAAGGTGAATTTGAAAGCGAACCAAACGCGTTTGAGATATTTATAAAAAAGCGATTTATCTAACAGTCATTGTTGGATATTACGCTTGCTAAAACTTGTAAACAATTCAAGTTACCCATTAATATTTTATACACAATAATTATATTAAATAAATAAACAAGATTTAACATTTAATATACAAAAATTCATACTTTCCTTCTTTTTCATTCTTGTTTCTATTTTCTTGTCACATTTCCCTCATTCTTGATATTGAATATTGCGCGCCTGTCTTCAAATATGTGTGCGCTACAGTAAGTGTACGTTGTTATTTTTGTTGTTGTTATTTATGCTATTTTAGCCGTTCCAAGCAGCAGCAGCCTTTCCATTCTTCAAAGCTCGAATTGGCCACCATTTTCGATGCGTGCCACTCTTGAAAACGTCTGCGTTATTTTGAATATTTACATGCGCTCACTATTATCTGTAAGAACGATAGGAATGTTGTATGTGTGTTTATGTGTATGTGTCAGTGTGTGTGTGTATCATTGTGTGTGTGTGTGTGTGTGTGTGTGTGTGTGTATCATTGTGTGTGTGTGTGTGTGTGTGTGTGTATGTGTGTGTGTGTGTGTGTGTCAGTGTGTGTGTGTGTGTGTGTGTGTCAGTGTGTTGAACGGTACACGCTCGTTGGATGCGATATCCGGTGGCAGCGTGCAATTCCCACACTCGGTTGCAACACCTGGTCTGATCGGGCAAGACTGCAGCACGAGCCATGCATTGCATTGCATTGCATTGCATTGCTCCGATAACCGCTCGCATTATTATTTTTATTTTCAAGATGGCAAACAATATACAATGCAAGAGAAAGAGCGCTGTAAGCTGCGTCATGGGAAACTGGAAGAGAGAGAGAGAGTGTGTGTGAGGAGTATAGTACACACACACACACACACACATGTATGTATCATAAAGTATAGATCATACTGAACAACAAATGACAAAAAACAGGTTATTACAGGTCAAACAAATATTTGCTAGATTTCACAAGAAAAGTCATGCTTTGTGGTATATGATATCAAGCTGATCTGTTTTAAGTAGGCATTTTCTATTTATAGCACCAGTATGTGCATATTTTGGATGATATATGATATATTATATACCTACCAACTTATAACGTTCATTTATGTACCCACATAATTTATTGATCAACAAAAATTCACCAAATAAAATTAACTAGATACATTAATGCAAAATACAAAATCAGTATATTTAACGGAGCATATTTTCTGGTGCCTGTGGTAGCCTTTCAGTCAGTGGCGGTGACAAGAGGGGGGCTTTGAAGGGCTGAAACCCCCCAATTGTGCGTTTCCCCCTGAGCCCCGCCCCCCTAAAAAATCATGTCCATTAACATTTCGGGTGTTTGGCCGAGCCCCCAGATCTTTTTCTCAGCGCTGACCCACCGGAAAAATTCAGACTCCGCCGCTGCTTGTAGCTATAACAGATTTTCACTGCTACAAGCTAGTCGCACACACACACAAACAACACACACAACACACACACACACACTGGAAAAACTACAAATACTGGCGACGAAACTGGCACCGAAATTGATGAACAGTACCTATGAGGACTCCAAACTCTAAACCTGACTAGTCTGGAGGACAGAAGAAAGCGGGACTTGATAAACATCTTTAAATATATGAAAGATATGACTGCTCGTGTAATTACAGGATTTTATAAGCAGATGAAAGGAAGAGGACACAAGTGTGAATTAAGGAAAACCTGTTGCAAAAAGGATATAAAAAGTACAGCTTCCCATACAGAGCTATAGATAGTTGGAATGAGCTACCCAAGGATATTGTCGAAAGTGAAAAAATATCAGAGTTTAAAAGTAAAATTGATAGGTTGAGAGACAGGTCAGCTCGAGCTTGAGCTCAAATCCTGTAGAACAACTCGCTGAGTACACATACTATCCTCAGACAAGCAAATTTAACTCCCCAGTCAAATATCCTGGAGCCGGGCTTGCATATTTAACACGTGGGATTAGGACGGCAAGTTATGCCTCATCAGAGAATTTTTCACGTTTTTGTATGTATGTGTGTGTATGTGTATATGTATGTACGTGTATGTGTATATGTGTGTGTATGTGTATAAATGTGTGTGCGTGTGTTTGTGTGTGTATATAAGTATATGAATGTGTGAGTATGTGTTTTTGAGTGTTTTTTTTAGTGTGTGTGTGTGTCTGTGTTTGTGTGTGTTTTGCGTGTGTCTATGTTTGTGTGTGTGTTTGTGTGTGTGGGTGTGCTTGTGCGTGTGTTTGTGTGTGTGTGTGTGTATGTTTTTGTGTGTGTGTGTGAGTGTTTGTGTGTGTGTGTGCTTGTGTGTGTGTGTTTGTGAGTGTGTTTGTGAGTGTGTTTGTGTATGTGTGTGTGTGTGTGTGTGTGTGTGTGTGTAAGTGTGGTATGCTACTAATGATGATATTTCATGGAAAGCCAAGCGGGGCAAATTGAGAAATTAAATGAAAGCTGCTTGTGGTTGGCGCTTGAAAACGACCTTTGAACGTCACGCGCTCACTTTAAAAATCTAACCAGCTGTGAGGGCTGCTGCTTTATTGACGAATGCTATTTGCAAAAATGTTGCACACACACACACACACATTTACGCTGCAAGTTCAACAATTGTACAAGGCTGTTTGCGGCATATGTTGCTCAGCTGTTGCATTTTATACGTTAATAGAATCGTATCTTACACATTGGAAGATAGCAGAAGAGAAGGCTATGTTTGCTTATGTAATTTTGCATGTAAAGCCTGTGACGGTCCTGGCTGACACACCGCAGGTCCAGCCTCCACACACAAAGGTCATCTCGCAGTCACGTAACCAACACACACAGAAAACTGCACGAATGTAAGCGCACACGAACCCCGCCTTGCGACAATTGGGCTATATCTTTGAGAAACAAACCTAAACGTTTCACTTGGTCAGGGAGTCAAACCCAGAGCCGTTGCGAGGACTTATGGCGTCCCCCCCGAAGGCAACACTAGGGGCCCCCATTATAAATAAAGCACCAACTAATGAATTTAGATATTAGACATAAACTCATAATACAAGCATAGGTAAAACATCTTAGCTAACAGGTAAAGGATATACAAATTAAATGAGTAAGCAACCGATACACGGACGCACACACACACACACTCGCAAGGGCCCCCTCAAAACTCGGGGGCCCCAGGCCGGGGTGTACGGGGGGCGGTTGCTACAGCATTGGTCGAGCCCTGGACCTCCCGTTCTCAAAGCGTGTATTTAACCAATCGGCTACGGGGCTGATATGTTGCACGTTTGATCACCAGGAACTCATCCAGTACTCAACAACAAGTAGCTCGAGAACTACTCCGACGCGGAACACAACATCTTGAAAGAGCCAATTTCATGTGCTACAGAAGCGTTATGAAGGTGACAACATATTTTGTATGCTTCTATAAAACTTCATTTTCCTCCAATCAAACGACTTTGTTGGATGTATATGCATATGGATGAATCGGCATGATAAAATACTTTTACCTCAAGTGCATCTTGTTGAAAATGAGGCATCATGTGACTACTTTGATGGACAAAGGCGGTTACATTCTCTTCTAACGTGGTTTTAATTTGTATCATGACTTATTATGATATACAGGGGGCTAATGGCACAGTTTCAAAGAGCTGCCTGTTGCTGACGTCTAGACTAAGTAGGTCGAGGCATACAATGATGCACAACATCAGCAACAACGTGTATTCACCATAGCGTACAAATATTGACACATAGGAGCGTAGAATTGACGAAAAACAACAGGCACACCCACATACACACACACACATACAGAACCGTTGCAAGGTTTAATGACCCCCCATCCGGAGGCAATATTTGGTGCTCCCATCATGAATGAAGCAGCATTATAATAGAGGTACAACTTTGGGAGAATGCAGTTACGAGCAGTCCCTCGGTTTCCTAGGGACTTACGGTACTTTTATGCGCTACTTTATGATAAATCCCAATATCATGTGTGAGGCAATGAAACCCGTCAACACTCGGGCACCTCCCCAGCCCGGGATGTGGGGGGGTTCCTAAGGCTGTGCACACACAGACTATGCAAGAAAAAAGCGATGTAAGGGACAATTGTCGAATGCAGAGGACAAATATTTAAAGCTGGTAGTAATGAACACGAAGTACACAAGAGCTTTTAAATCAGGGGTTCTTAACCTTCTGATGGTTGCATACCCCCCAACGGATTGTCGAATATGGTCCCATACCCCCGACTTACTTGACTGTTCAAATAATTATCACCAATCCTGTTATTTGCCAGTATGTTTTCCAGATCCACAATCATTTAAATTGCTTGAATTTACTGTACTTTAGATACGGATTACTAGGATTACTAACATGACCATTGATAATTTTATTGTTTATAAACCATTAATAATTTAGGCTAGTACCGAGAAATCGAGTCCCATACCCCCAAAGGGTACCCCCGATTAAGAACCCCTGTCTTAGATGGTCTGTTCACTGACCCATCGGTTATAGCTACACTCCTGCTGACCTAGTCCGAATTCTATTGCAATCACTTGGCTGAGCCACGAACAATGGTGACATAACAGTTGTTTCAGAGGCTCTTGCGATTGCAAAATGCGTGCGATTGTTCCGCGTGGCAGTCACTTCTTGTGTGCTGGTACTGTCGGAAGACCTGACACGCCGTATTATGACATCATGTGTCACGCTTCATGCTTCCGCTCAGCAGCGCTAGTTCCGCCCGGCTCTCGCCACGCCCCGACAACGCCTGTCCACTACCGGTCACGACGGCAACGATCTTCTGGCACACTCCGCTTGGATGCACTTCTTCCTGGGTGGACTTATTCATCTTCCTTATTCTCCCTCAGAGGATGATGCCCATAGAAGAGGGAAATGTATTTGATCCTCCGTCTCTTCCTCAATGACCACATGAACAGGTGGCGATTTGAAAACGTCGTCGGCTGGACTGGATGATGTTGAAGGACGGATCCAAGTTCCGGACGAATGCCTGCCATCAAGAAGCTGGTGATGGTAAAGGCATCAGTAGGTGAAATATAGAGTGAGGACTCGAGCCATCCAAGTAGTCAGCCTAATTTTCCCAAAGCTCATTCAATGTTCCTAAAGTTCATTATTCAAAGTTCAAAGTCCTCATGTTTCTCCATTCTCTATTTGCAGATCTACATTCCGGGTCTGATTCAGTTCATAAGTTCTTCGATTCTTAGGTAAGAATGGTGTCTATATGACCTGACCTGGTGGCATGATTAGACGTTGGCCTCCCTCTTCACAATACCTTGCTGCAACATAGTGGTTGTTTCTGCCCATTCTTGGCGGGTGCGAGGATGCCTATGAAAAATTAAAATCAGGTAAGAATGGTAAGAATGGTACATATCACTGAAAATATTTCATCTCCCCACTGTGAAGATAGCTCACTCATATCTCTTAACCTAAAAGTGTCCTTCCAACCCTTGTTACATTACCAGCATTTAGCGTCGAAACTGACTGCGGAAAAACGAATGAAACCATACTGATTAATATGAAACACAAGGCCGTGCAAATCTCTATTCGAAGCATCTTCTAAGGCTTCGTACAACATCCTGCAAGACTTCGCAGATACCCCAGTGTGTAAATCCCACGCCCAAATGCGTATGATCCTCCTAATACGTTCAAATCACAACCTGAAGCCTCCGGCGTGCACTTCCTGAAATGCAAACCAACACCCACTCACATATCTCCGTGCGTGTATTTACGTATGTGTGTGTGTGTGTGTGTGCTTTATCATGGCACGCCAGCAGTATTGACCTACTAACAGCAGATGAGGCCTCTGCTAGCGGGTGCTGGCGCTGTGTGTGTGTGTATGAGTGTGTGTGTGTGTGTGTGTGTGTGTGTGTGTGTGTGTGTGTGTGTGTGTGTGTGTGTGTGCGTGAGCTGTGTTGCCAGATAATGGTGGCGCGCATGACGACCGCCTGGCAACTTTCACTTTTTCCTTTGATTTATTCAAGCGTCGACCGCTAGAAGTCAATGTGTATGTGTGTGTGTGTATGTGCGTGTGTATGTGCGTGTGTGTGTGTTTGTATGTTTGTCTATGTGCGTTTGAGTGCGTGCTGCGTGCTTGAGCGCATGTGTGTGTGTGTGTGTGTGACGTCACACGCACTCATGCCTTCACACACACACACACACACACACACACACACACACACACACACACACACACACACACACACACACACACACACACACACACACACACACACACACACACACACACACACACACACACACACACACACACGCGCGCGCGCGCGCGCGCGACAAAGAAAGAGAGGGTCACAGACAGGCTTCCGCCCCGGGAAGCGCGTTCGTAGAAAGTGACAGTAAAATAGTTCTGTGTGTGTGTGTGACGACTCGATTGAGCGAGCACTTGGTGTCGTGTCAGTGGTGTCATGTCAGTGGTGTCGTGTCAGTAGCGTCGTGTCAGTGGTGTCGTGTCAGTGGTGTCGTGTCAGTGGTGTCGTGTTAGTGGTGTCGTGTCAATGGTGTCGTGTCAGTGGTGTCGTGTCAGTGGTGTCGTGTCAGTGATGTCGTGTCAGTGGTGTCGTGTCAGTGATGTAGTGTCAGTTATGTAGTGTCAGTGATGTCGTGTCAGTGGTGTTGTGTCAGTGGTGTCGTGTCAGTGGTGTCATGTCAGTGGTGTCGTGTCAGTGGTGTCGTGTCAGTGGTGTCGTGTCAGTGGTGTCGTGTCAGTTTTGTCGTGTCAGTGGTGTCGTGTCAGTGATGTCGTGTCAGTGATGACGTGTCAGTGGTGTCGTGTCAGTGATGTCGTGTCAGTGGTGTCGTGTCAGTGGTGTCGTGTCAGTGATGTCGTGTCAATGGTGTCGTGTCAGTGATGTCGTGTCAGTGGTATCGTGTCAGTGATGTCGTGTCAGTGGTGTCGTGTCAGTGGTGTCGTGTCAGTGGTGTCGTGTCAGTGGTGTCGTGTCAGTGGTGTCGTGTCAGTGATGTCATGTCAGTGGTGTCGTATCAGTGATGTAGTGTCAGTGGTGTCGTGTCAGTGATGTCGTGTCAGTGAGGTCGTGTCAGTGATGTCGTGTCAGTGATGTCGTGTCAGTGGTGTTGTGCCAGTGGTGTCGTGTCAGTGGTGTCGTGTCAGTGGTGTCGTGTCAGTGGTGTCGTGTCAGTGATGTCGTGTCAGTGATGTCGTGTCAGTGATGTCGTGTCTGTGATGTCGTGTCATCATCGTCACCAATACAAAATCACCAATACAAAATGTATGAGTGATTGTCTGTTATGTTGGATACCCACGACACAATCCAAGAACAAACTCGAACAAAATGACAAAGGCAATTTGTTCTCAAATGGATGTACGAATGCTCAGCAAGGATTTGAGCGAAAGTGTGGGCAGATCGAAGAAGAAACTCTTCTAAACAAGCATCGAATGCAAAAAATTAACTACGCGATTGAATTAAATTTTATAGCACTTTATTTATGATGTCTTTCTTGTACTAAGTATGATGGCATATATGCCAGTATTTTTGGCTCAACGAAAGGAATATGATTGAGTCAAGTGATTGTAACCAATAATTTATTTTTCTAGGTCCGCCCCTGGCGAAACTTTGAAATTTGTATTGAGAGCCAAACACATAGTGGGACCTAGTTGATTGGGGACCATGTCCCTCCTGGGACCCGATGTCACAGTGATTACGTATGCAGTGGCGGATCCAGAGTGCAATTTTGAGAGGGCTGATTTTTTGGGGGCGATCAGTCATGTACATGCATCATTATGCAACGCCTTTGAGATTGTAGGGAATGCTTATTTGAACAAATTCTACATCAAGATATTTCTCCTTGACCTCTCTCAGTGAACCTCTTGGTTATGAGGAGTTGATAGAAACATTTTGGGGGGATTCAGCCCCCGAGCCCCCCTCTGGATCCGCCCGTGTACGTATGACTATTTATTTAGCCTAAGCTCGCGTATGCTTGTAAGTGCTTTGTATGTATGCTTGCATTTGGTATGGACCATACTATCATCCTGAAATGCAACGACAGATATCAAAACGAGAGCGTATAATCGCACTTACTTTTCCTCTGGGACTCATTACACTTGAATCACAAAGAAATTCAGCTGTGTGTCAGTGTGTGTGTGTGTGTCAGTCTGTGTGAGTGTGTGTATGTGCGTGTGTGTGTGTTCTGTCTTATGCATGACTATAGTCTAGTGTGATGTTCACCAAATCGGCATAAATTGCATCGATAAACGACGCCACAGTGTACAATTACACACACACACACACACTGGCACACACACACACTGGCACACACACACACTGACACATACACACACACACACACACACACCCATACACACACACTGATACACGCACACACACACACACATACTGACACAAACACATTGACATACACTCACACACACACACAAACACGTGGCAGAACACTTTCACTAGCGGAGGCTCAATTATGTATCATGTGCTGTTTTGAGAGCCGGTTCTTGGCGTAAACCTTGTGTTGCTTTTTCTCTTCTGTCGTCGTCGTCTGAGTCTGCTGTTGTTGTTGTTGTTGCTAGTTCAGTATCAGTTTTCAGCCGGCAGCACTGGTTGATCCAGAGGAGGGCTCAGGAGGCTGATCCCCCAAATGTTTTTATCAACTCCTCATAACCAAGAGGTTCAATAAAAGAGGTGAATAAAGCTATTTTTATGTAGAATTTGTTGATATAAGCATTATCGCAAAGACGTTGCATAATGATGCATGTACCTGACTTATCAACCCCTAATTTGAGCCCCCCAAAATTACACCCTGGATCCGCCACTGGCTGGCGGTTCAGTGTCTGCTGGAAAGTTCGTACTGTTCAACGCATTGACGCGTTGTCATATACGTCGCGATAAATAGCTGCACACGATTGTTCTACGTATAACTTGTTTGTGCGCGTGTGTGTGTGCGTGTGTGTGTCAGTGTGTGTGTGTGTGTGTGTGTGTCAGTGTGTGTGTGTCCTGCGATTTCACTCTTGAGTTTTATGCCGACTGCGTGAACGTATACGTGTGTGTGTGTGTGTGTGTGTGTATATGTATATGTGTGTGTGTGTGCGTACGTAGTTTATGATCGAAGTGAGAAGGAGACGTAGAGAGAAACACACGCTCACACATAGAGGGAGAGAGAAATAAAGAGAATTAAACAGAGAGAGAGAATGAGAGAAGATGCTGAGGACCGGATGAGCTGACTTTAGCTCCACTGTCCGTTAATATTTGTTATAATATATGTGAGCACCTTATGTTTTATCTTTGCATTTTCGAACAAATTCAATAACGATGACATTAGAGTATTGAATGTGATAAGAATTCAGCATGAAGTTGAAGTTTCTAACTTCTCATATTTCATACTGAAGGCTCATGGAGCTCTCCGAATCTGTCCTGGGGGTCGCGGAGTTTGGGAACCCCTGCACATTAGACGGACTCCGGCAAAAACCACCGACTGAGTTGCAAGCTTGCTTGCAAGCATCGTCACAAGGATGCAATCGAAGTGACAGTTCATCACTTCTGCTCAGTTCAACTCAGTTCAACTCATTTCTGCTCACTTCTGCTCAGTTGTGCTCAGTTGTGCTCACTTTTGCTCAGTTGTGCTTACTTCTGCTCAGTCTATTGTCAAATCGACCAACACAAAAACACGTAGAGATACAACATGATGAAAATGCGCATCTACGAATAGCGAATATGATATTGATTCGAACATAATGGGCTCAGTAGCCAGGCCAGAAGTGTTTGCCGCAGTCCGTCCGTTCGACGGATCCGTCAGTTGACGGACGGACGCCAAGCGTTTGGAGCGGCCGTTCTCACGCCGACCTACTTTTACCGGCTTCACTTTCACTGCCACCACCACAGTGGTCGCCGCATAGCCGCCGCCACATAGCAGCGGCCACACAGCTCCCTTCACTTCCCGATGCCGTTGCCGTACCGTGTGTGTGTGCTGGTCGGACCAGGCACATGACCGCACGCTGCACGCGCACACTCGGGTCAAAAACGCCACCGCACGCTCACACACACACACACATACACACACATCGGCTGCATAATGCGCCTAGCGGTTGCATAACATGCGTGCACGAATGTCTGTCTGTGTGTGTGTGTGTGTGTGTGTGTGTGTGTGTGTGTGTGTGTGTGTGTGTGTGTGTGTGTGTGTGTGTGTGTGTGTGTGTGTGTGTGTGTGTGTGTGTGTGTGTGTGTGTGTGTGTGTGTGTGTGTGTGTGTGTGTGTGTGTGTGTGTGTGTGTGTGTGTGTGTGTGTGTGAGCGTGCACCGTAACACACACACACGCACACACAGACAGACACACACATATATGCCGCAGTGGACATTGCAGCGATTGTTGGGTCGGTAGCTTCTGTTGAAGACGCTCTTTGGTAATGACAGTGGTGTGTGTGTGTATGTCCGTCTGTCTCTCTCTGTGTGTGTGTGTATGTGTGTGTGTGTGTTTGTGTGTGTGGTGGGTGCTTTGTGTAGCAGAGGATGAAAAAACACACACATACACAGACACACACACACGTGTACATGCTTCTCAAATCTCCAATATATTACGGGATTTATTATAAAGGTGTTTGTTTCTCGTTGAGATTTGACATTCTCAGCCAGGTGCGTTGAGGCACAGACATGTGCTTCGTGTGTATCAGTGGTGGGCCATGTTCACAGAGCAAGGGATGAAGTGAGACTTTTGGAAGAAGGTTCAGAGTCGTCTAGAGTGAATAACCAAATATCATAATTACTATTTTTGTATACGTATATAACTTGTTCGATAATTCATAAATGAACACGAAGCTCTAGGCAAACAAATTGAGTAGATCAATTGAGTTGATATAAATTAGGTATAAATGCGCAAATTCTTGGCGCTCATGCATTCATACACGCATAACAGAGACAATAAATTTTTCCGAAATTAGTCGAAAAATAAAGCGGCACTCTCTAATTCAGTGGTTCCCAACCGGTGTGCCGCGGCACCAAGCGGTGTCGTAAGATCTTATGAGGATGTCGCCAAAATTCAGGGGAAAAAGGCATATTTGTATTATAATATCATTTTTTTAAATAGCAGGATTAGTGTAAATAATATTTTCATATCTATGTATAAGGTGTTGTTACACCGATGCAAAATGTTGAATTGAAAAAATTATAATAAAACAGCGGATATTTTAAATATGTATTCCCTTATAAGGGTGCCGGGAATTTTGAAAGGCTTGTCAAGGTTGTCGCAAACTAGTAAAGGTTGGAAACCACTGGTCTAATTAAACGGCACTACGGGAGAAGGTTTGTAAAATAGAACAGCATGTCGTTCAAATAGTTTTCATGTTTTTTATGAAATCAGCATGAAAGCGATGTCTGCACTGGCCGTTTCCCGGAAAACAGTGCAATTTTCTTGTTGCAAATGATTTTGTAACAGTTTTGAGCATGGGCGTAGATTTGTGTCGAGGCTCGGGGGGATGACAGTCATCATGCATTAGTGTTCAAAGTTGACTCAGTTGGTCAATTGCATGAAACTCTCAACCTTTTTATGCCTTGTAAATTACAACACACATACATCAATGAAAAGTATATTGCATAAAATTGCATTCACACATTTGTCATGCATTGTTAGTTCTTGCTATGCTCATTTTGATGACAATATACCCGATGAACTGAACTCAGCAGGATTCTCGGGGGGTATAATTGCATGTTCATACCCCCAGTTTGTCCGGGGGGTATATTACCCCCATACCCCCAGGATCTACGTCCATGGTTTTGAGCATTCATGCATTGCCTCTGAGAACACGCAATTATAACCAATTATACCCATTTCATTCCACTTGTATACTAATATACGGGGATAATTATATATTTAACCCCCAAACTTCGACCGCCCCTGCCCCACGTATAAAACAGTATTGGTGTTCTATAATTAGAGCTGCCAAAAAAGTAACCCAAAAATCAGAGCAAGTAACTTCATTTCGAGAAAAAGTTACCTAAAAAAGTAACCTAAAAATAACAATCCCTCAAAAAGGTCTATTTTTGTAGTTTTGACGGAAGAAAATACATCAGTACATCTTTCCCATCCTCTCTCCGATCTGGTACTATTCATACTACAAACCACCATAAGTGACTTAACATTATCTGGCAAAAATCGCAAAAAGGAGCATAACCATCAAAATGTAATTTAAAACTGGATAGCTAATACAAAGGTGAAATACGCTACTTGCTAATGTAATTATTCTAGTAATGGCCGCAATAATGTTATATATTGTTTCAATGATACTTATTTGAGGCGACCCTATCAAATAAGCACGTGCTACAGCTTGTATATTAGTGTCAGCATAAACACTGCATGTGTGAATGCCCATGTAAGCACCCTGTACTCAAACTTATGATAAGGGGCACTGTTTCGTCGCTTGAGCTCAAACATGCGAAAGTTACACTACTTCATGCCCTGAAACTCATGTGCTAATTCCTGTACAAGTGAATGCGTACTGTCAAGTGCTACAGTGCAGTATCTGGTATAGAGAGCTCACACATCCCACGCCCCAACATCTCACGACATCCTCCGGTTCGTGGACATATCCTAAAAGGGAATGACGCCATCCTGCGCACCAAACGTATAAATATAAATAGCGTATAATATAACGTATAAATATCGAGTAGTACATTTATTAAGGTGAATATCAATTGCTAAATCCTAACAGCAGAAATTTTGACATTTCTTGATCTTCAGACCTAATATTCCATCTCTTTTTCTATTTAACTCTCATATATACCGTTTTTGTGCCTCTTATCTGCAAAAGGTTACCAAAATCCGTGGTAAAGTGATCTAATAACAAGAAAAATAACAAAAGGTAACCTGACGATAAAAAAAGCAACCTAAAATAATAAAAAGTACCCTAACGATGAAAAAGTCACTTTTGGTAACCTAATAACTTTTTAAATAACAATCGTACACAACTTTTTCATGCAGTTTTAGGTAGATTATGACAAAGTGACCTTTAGGTGAAAAAGTAACTTGATTAACTTTTGGCAGACCTATTAATAACACATTGCTAATGAAGTCCTATACCAGTGGACATACACATATCATCCATGGGCGTAACCAGGAAGTTTTATTGGATGAAGAAAGATTGAACCATAGCGGGTAACTACGTGGTTCACCCCAGAAGTTTTGAGACTTTTTCATTAGAGACAGTTATTTATTTCAGAGAAGCATGAAACTTCAGTTACCCTCGAAATAGGACCCCCCGAATTCAATGCACTTGTTGTAGCGCTCCAGTCACTTCTTGAAGGCCCGCTGGTAGTCCTCCAAAGTGAAGGTGTCCAGGACCTCTCTCACATCCTTCTTCTTAGTGTTGGTGATAGCAAGATGGTTCAGCTCATTGCCTCTAATCCGAGTGTCATTGACTCTTTGGTGACCTGTGACGAAAGCTGGATTTATGGTTGCGATCCAGAGACCAAGAGACAGACTGACCAATGGAAGCACATTAACTCACCCAGACCCAAGACAAACAGACAGAGCACTGGGAACCTCATGATGATCCCGTTCTTTGACAGCAAAGGCATCATATACATCAACTGGGTCCCCCACGGCCAGATGGTCAACAAGGAATACTACGTGAGGTTTCTGAAGGAGTTTAGGAAGAGATTTCGCCGCAAGAGGCCAGAACTCTTCAGATCTGGCCGGTGGCACCTGAACCAGGACAACGCACCCACCCACAAGTTCATCATGGTGACGAGCTACCTGACAGGGATGGGCATCAAAACTGTCCCTCACCCTCCCTACAGTCCAGATCTGGCCCCCAGTGATTTCTGGATGTTCCCCACACTGAAAGAGGAGCTCAGGGGCCGCCGTTTTGAGAATGTAGAAGAGAAGAAGAAGGATGTGACAGAGTTCCTGGACACCTTCACTTTGGAGGACTACCAGCGGGCCTTCAAGAAGTGACTGGAGCGCTACAACAAATGCATTGAATTCGGGAGATCCTATTTCGAGGGTGACTGCAGTTCCATGCTTCTCTGAAATATATAACAGTCTCTAATGAAAAAGTCTCAAAACTTCTGGAGTGAACCACGTATATTGTCTTGTTGGTCTATATGACAATATAGAGCTAATTTCATTAGGTGGGCAATGCCATACCTAACCCTAACCTGTGGGTTACGCCACTGATGGAAACTGAACTAATCCTAACTTGGGCTTCGATCATCATTTGTTGTTGTTTTTGAAAATTTTCACATTGGATGCCATCTTTCTAACTTGCTAACTTTCATAGGCAGAAGGATTGAAGGAAGGATTTTCGAAGGATCTTTTTCCGGATTCTGTCCAATATTTGCGGTTCACTAAATCCAGTGGTTCCCAACCCTTTTCAGCTTGCTACCCAATTCAGCATATCACATCAAGCATGCTAACTCTTACACAAAATGCTGTCAACATTGATATATGTATGGCTCAACTAAAACACTAGATATAATTCCCGTCCCCAATCACCCCCGAAAAATTTTCAAATTCCCGAAACACCTCAGAGGGTAATTACCCCACGATGATATGACTTGAATTTTTTTAAACACATCTCTGACATATCCTGGTTTCAAGGGCTTTTGTGCTGCTTTGTTTTGTTTTCTAAAGTTGATCCGGTTCAGACCGAGGCTTACGCATCCCTTACGCATCCCCATTTCAAATTAGACCTCTGCCTAGCCACTTTCGACGAATCCGTCCAAAACAGCCTCTCTCTGTGTGTGTGTGTGTGTCTCTGTGTGTGTGTGTGTGTGTACTCTACGCTACAATTGCGCTTGATTTATGGGGGGCGAGCGACTAGCTGGAAAATCGCGCAATACCAGCCAAAACAATCCCCCACGACCGAATTCGGCAACTATCCATCTATGTGTACTTCTCTGAATGACCACTTGCAATCGCGTGCACAGAGAGTGAACGCATCTGTGTGTATGCGTGTGTGTGTGTGTGTTTGTGTGTGTGCAGTAGAGAAATGTATTCGATGAGTAATCCCGAGTGTGTTTGCAACGGCACGCACGCCTGCGTGTCTGTCCGTCTGTATGTGTGTGTGTGTGTGTGCTGGTGCTACGAAAAGATTGCAGAACGCGGGCAAACAAACACACACACACACACACACACACACACACACACACACACACACACACACACACACACACATGCACGCAGAGAGTAGGACGGCTAAATAAATTACCCGAATGCACAGGACACCACACAACCCCCACCGCCCTGCCCGCTCATCCCCCCTCAAACTGACATTTCTTCCCCCGAGACAATGTCACCCCGACGAGCATCGCGTGTGTGTGTGTGTGTGTGTGTGTGTGTTTTGCGTACGTGTATTTGACAAGCAGTGTTTCTCTGCAGCCGATGACGTCACGGGAGAGCGTGTGTAGTAACATGCAGGCACACACACACACACACACACACACACACCCGCCCACACAAGCGCAGGTCGCTGTGTGCTTGTATGTGTGTGTGTGTGCTAGGCCTTGAACAGGGTCGTCGCCTCTTTGAATACGCACACACATACATACACACACACACACATACATACACACACACACACATACATACACACACACACACACAGACATACATACAGGCTGGTTTATGTCGTTCTTGACTAGAGTCGGTCACATATTGATTTTTTTCGACGATTTGCATACGGCGAAAGCGCGAGGTGTAATCAATCATGTGGAGATGCAAATATGCACTGGGCATATGAATTTGTCCGGCGCGCGCGCTTGTGCGAAATGAGACTTGTTGTGTGTAAATGGAATAAAGTGTTATTGGTGTATGTGTGTGTGTGTTTTGTTTTTCTCTCGACGCCCGTAGAAAAATTGACGGCGCATGGAAAGATGGCAGAATTTTGGCAGTTGTTGGAGCAATGATTGATGAAGTTCAAAGTCGAAAACCGTCGCTATTCGCCTATTGGGCTTTCACTTTCCACAAGTGTAGTTCTGTTTTGTCATCAATCATCGTAGCGGAGTCGAACGATGCTAAAATTGACATTTTTTGTTTCATCGACAAATTTTGCACATGGGGTATCGTGGCTTTTTCGTACGTCATCATCACCAAAACTCTCTCCAACACTCCCACACTCGGCAACAAGATCAATGCGTTCAGCGTGTATGAAACGCTTTCGTCGGCACCTAGGTTTGTCTAAATCTTGTTATCTCGCAAAAATCCTTCCGTTTTTCATCCTCCCCTCCGCCACTCAATGGGAGGACAATGGGATCGACAATGGGAGTTACCAAGTGGGGAATTAAAAGGTCGAACAGAGAGACAAATGTGTGTGTTTTTGTCCATTAGATTATTTTCGTTGAAAAAAACTTCCTGGTATTTAATTTGGTGGAAAAACTGAATTTATGACGCTAATTTCACAGCGCTCGTGAGTTGTTTGATTAACAAGTGGATAATCAGACAGGAAAAGGTTATGGAGCACAGTATCACATGTTGTCAATTAACTTGACTGGGGCTATACTTCAACACAGCGGTGACATCATGCTGTCCTGAACTTTCAAGTTCACATCAACTCCCTCTAGCGAAAACCATCCGGTAAAAGTCTTTGAGAAGACTACATATATTTATTAAAATACTTCAAATGCAGTCTGAAGAAAAGGGAAGTCCAAAAGGCAAGCGACATTGGTTGGCTGAAGTGTGTTGGCGCCGAAGCACTCGCACACAACCAAACTTGCATGACTGCGTGTGTGTATGTGTGTGTGTATCTACGCGGCCAGGCTAGACTACAAAAGCACTTGATGATCGAGCGAATCATGACGAGACTACGCAGCAACAAAACCGGACACGCAAACACACAGGCAGACAAAACAGCAGAACGCAAACACCTCTCAGTCAAAACAAAAACAACTTTGACAAACACGAACACACGTGCAAATTCAAACAAACGTGAAATAAAATATCTTCAACACAAACAATAGCCACAAGAGCATACAATGCGAAACTCAACGCAGAAAGACAACAATTAAGAGGCCACTGCGCCGAATTTGCACACGCCGGCAATATTTGATTTAATTGAGCGTGCCCACATAGGAAGACATGCCAGACAGTACAGGTACAATATACGAGCGCGCATGATTTCACATGTGAGGAGTGTGTGAGCGCCTGTGTGTGTAAACTCAATTGTTTGAACTCAACGTAATTCTAGCCTCGCGTATCTACAACGCCGCTTATATATATATATAATTCTTGCAAATATAAAGCCAGATGGGATCTACGCATGTTCAGCGCCCCATAAAAAACACACAAATTCACAATTCGCAAATTGAGAGCGAAATCCGTCGATCGCACTGAATAACAGATTGCACATTGACACGAGCGCGTTGATTGCGAATGGAAACCACGTCCGTGATTCAAACAATATACACACACGACACACAAACACGCACTGACGCGAGCTGTTACACCGAACACGTCTGGAGATTCACTCTGCCACACTTCACTTTGTACACGAGCACTCACTCATTCACTCACTCACACGCACACATCCACACTGTAACATCACAAAGATGATGACGAAGGCCGCATGCTGCAGTATCCTTCGCCCAACTGCTTGTTGATCTCCCGCTGTAGCTGATCGGGCAACACTCCGACATTGGCGAACAAGTTCTTCAACACGTTCAGCTCTTTGGCCAACACCTCGATACGTTTCTGTAGAGCATCGTTTTCGCGCGCCAAGTACTTGACCCGCTCCTCGGTCTCCATCGAGCGCAGCTTGGCCTTCTCGCGCGACTTACGCACGGCCACATTATTGCGTTCTCTGCGGCGCCGGTACTCATCGGTGCTGCGGTCCTGCCGCTTGCCGCCGCCGCTACTGTGCTTGCCGCCTGCACCGGTCGACCGTCCCAGCAGAGCTACCGTCTGCGAGACCAAGTTGGACGACAGCGGAGGCGGTGGCTGTTGAGACTGATGCGTCGACGCGCCCGGACTCACTGTCGTCTGTCCAACACCGCCATAGGCTGCGTTGTACACTGAGCTCAGTCCGGCGTGAAAGCCCGCCGTAGCGGCATTGTGCGGCGACGAGGACTGCGCTGTCGACCCGCGCGACGGCACAAACACTGTAGAGTCGGGCTCCTTCTTCAGGGAGATGCCGCCGAGCGACGCGCGCTGGGAACAAGCGGCGGCCGCACCGCTGGCCGGCGGTGGAAGGTAGGAGTTGACGTAGGCGAGCGAGGCGGAGCACGCAGATTGCCGTATTCCGGCCGATGACGGAGGCGAGATGCTCAGTCCACCGCCGCTTCCCGGACCCGGCAGCAGCGGCGACCGATGATCGACGATGTCTGTGAAGATGGCATCGCTGAACTGCTGGTCGGCCACAAACGACTGCAGATCGAGCGACACCTCGGACGCGCCCAAATCGGTGAGCTCACCAAAGTCATCGCCGTAGCCGCCAACTGTCGACGATAACTTGCCGTTTTTGACGTTGAGCGCTCCGTTGAGGCCGGCAAAATCCGCCTTGACGACCGCGTCGCTCAGGTCATACATGTGAGGCGATTCCATGGTCATGCAGCATGATGCGTCGTTCAACATGAAGCGCCCATGTACCAACAGACAACGTTCACACAACCACCGATCAACAACGAATGAAGTGCTGCTGGATGGCGCTCGCTTCCGCCACGTGAAAGTACTCGACACGCTCACGCACGCACATACACACACACACACACACGAGCGCGCAGACAAAAGAGGCAGCGACGTACGCACACAGACACACATACACAGACGCACTCAGGCACTGACTGATGGATATGATGCAATACTTCGGTGAAGAAGCGCTGCGTTTGAAACAGAACATTCAAATTTGTTTGTTCGAAATGGAAGAACAAAAATAAATCGATTCGCTGTTTGCGAAATTAGTTTTGTAAACTGTTGATGTGAAAATTTAGATGGAGTTATTCAACAAGTGGGCGGAGTAATTTGACTCGACTAGGTTTGGCTTATTTACTTGGCACAATTTGTTTTAACTTTGGCCAAGGTGCAAAACCAGCTGATTTTTACAAATTACGTTTGTCCAAAGATGAAAACATTAGTTTTATTGATCGGAAACTAGATTCACAAAGTCAATCTATGTGTTCTATCTAGAAATTGGATTTTCTGAAAAATATCAGTCGCTAGATCAATTAAAAGCCAAGATATTTTAGGCTGTCATTACTTGGAACAACTTCGCCGCTTTCGTATATTAGCAATACCTGTCTCACCTTAATTGGATATGGTTTGTATTTAGGTGTTGTCTGCATTATTTATTCATTTATTTTGGAACGTCTCTACTTAGGTGGTATGGTAAATTTTTGTGAAGCGTTCTCATTGTGGCGAATTTCTTCCGTCTTGTAATCTTATTCAGATGTATTACTGAAGGCTGACGTTTGTTGAGGGAATAATTAGGTTTCATTAGGCTATAGATCTTTTGAACGGCATTATGAAGGGAACCCGCTTAAAATATTGATGATTTATAATATACCGAGTATATACTCTTAACAATAGTAGAGTATATACGGAATTATTTGCCTTGTTTTATTTGGAAAACACGCGATTTCTGTATGCTTAAGGTCAGTTACATTCACTTTTCAAGTTAAATTGATTGAGAAGCGGTGTGTTGGTATTAATTGATAATGCGTCAGGTAATTTTTGCTACGAGCCGAGCGGGGTATAACTGAGCAACAAGTTCAGACTTCTATCCTTGTTTTATTATCGAGATTGGTCTGCTTTTGCCATGGACTCATGCTTACGCTAGCTGCGGAGGGAATGCTCTGTGTGCATAATATAACGTGCTCGTACATCGTGTATAAGAGCAAATATGTGTGGGCAAATTATAGGTTTGTTTTCTCTATAAAATGTGGTTCTACCATGTGCCTGTGAGGTATGCGAGCCTTTTGTGTTTTTATTCAGACATTAGTATAAATTGAACTTTATTTCGGCGTATTTGTTTCCACGGCTTTGATTGTGGATTTGTTTCGGTTTCGGGGTAATTCATGCGTTTAGGTTCAATAGTTTTATTGCAATTTAAATCTCCTCGTAAAACCATTGTGGAATAATCATTGTTATTTGATTCAAACAAAATTTTAATGATATTATTCTACATCAGTGTTTATCAACCTTTCTCTTGTCATGCCCCCTTCAACACAATTCGAGTCCTTGTGGCTCCCAGAAACAGACAGTGGTCCCCTAGAAGTCCCCATATACACATGGATTGTCGCTATGCTGTCTTCTCCAGAAGATTAGCTCAAGTAAGCCGGTGACTATTTCCAAAATCGACAACATCGACACATTTTTGGGCGACAAAATGTACAACATCGACAATAATAACGTGAAGCAATACATGGTTTCGACATAACTCTTGCGTGGCAAGTGAGAAACATGGCAGCATTTTTCAAATGCAATCCTATGGCCCCTCAAAAAAGTCCCATGGCCCCAAGGGGACCGTATGGGCCAGGTTGAGAAACACTGCTCTATAAGACCAGTATGCCTGTGCTGGTTTAACAACGTGATTTTCAGCTCATAATCGAAGCGTTTTATTACCATATAAAAGAGTTTATATTTATATTAAATATTTATTACACAATATTAAATATAATTTTATATTATAATATAATATCAACTGAAATATTATACTAAATTTGCATTGTATTATATATATATATATATATATATATAATACAATATATATATATATGTATATATATAAAAGTGGCAGTCATTTGTGTTTTCTTTTCTTTCTTCATATATATATATATATATATATATATATATATATATATATATATATATATATATATATATATAATATTTATTAACATATCATAGCTACACATCTGTGTCCGAACTGCACCATGGTGTTTATCGAATGTATTTTGTATTTTTTTATTGCCGTTGTATTTGTTCAGACGATGTTGCCGTTGTGAAAGTTCAGCAGCGTACCCTGGTCGTACACTAGTGGCAGTTGTATTGCCGGCTCTCATGTCTCCACTCGTCTAGTTCACGCTGCCCCTCTGTCTCGCTCCCGTGCTCTCTCTGTTTGTTTGTCGGAGCGCGAGGCTGTTCAGGTCAGTGACTGCTGAGTATCGATGACTCATCAGTCATAATTCTCCACACAATACTCACAGAGACATGGGCGGATATCCTGGGGGTATACCCCTTACCCCTCGACAAATAGGCTGTAAGGGGTATGAATATGCAATTATACCCCCCGATAATTCTGCTGAGTTCAGTTCATCGGGTAAATTATTATCAAAATTAGCATAGCAAAAAGTAACAATACACGACAAATGTGTGAATGCGATATACTTTTCATTGAGGTGTATGTGTGTTGTAATTGACTAGGCATAAAATGGTTGAGGGTCTCATGCAATTGACCAACTGAGTCAACTTTGAACACTAATACATGATGACTGTCATCCCCCCGAGCCTCGTCACAAATCTACACATGCTTGCCCACAATACATGACACACTACGAAAATAGGGAAACATGCGATAATGCAACACACACACACATATACACACATATACACACATATACACACACACACGCTTACACACATATATACACACATATACACACATATACACGCATATACACATATACACACATACACACATATATACACACATACACACACATATATACACACACACACACACAGACACATACACATAAACACATACACACAGATACAAACACACACACACACACACACACACATACACGCACGCATATACACAAATACAAAAATATACACATACACACACACGCGTGTTCACACGTATATACGTTCGTGTGTGTGTGTGTGTGTGTGTGTGTGTGTGTGTGTGTGTGTGTGTGTGTGTGTGTGTGTGTGTGTGTGTGTGTATGTCTGGTGGATGACGCGTTTGCCGACAGAGCCACCTGGCGGTCAAATGTCGAAACACTACCGCCATCAAACCAACTCGTCCTCGACGTCTCCTCAGCTCATCGAGGTCAAGTCCAAGGTCAGTTTATGGCGCCACAGCTCTGTTTCGACTCACAGACGCGGCTTGAAACGTTGGGGGGCAGGGGCAGGGAATTGGGGGTGTTTCTTGGGGGGGAGCAAGTGTGTTTGTGTGTGTGTTTATGTGTGTTTATTTGTGTATGAGTGTGTTGTGTGTGTGTGCATGCTTGTGTGTATATGTGAATATGTATGAATGCATGTGTGTGTGCGATTGTATGTGCGTATATATGAATATGTGTGTGTATGAATGTGTGTGTGTGTATGAATGTGTGTGTATATGAATGTGTGTGTGTGTATGAATGTGTGTGTGTATGAATGTGTGTATATGAATGTGTGTGTGTGTATGAATGTGTGTACATGTACTCTTGTGTGTATATGAATGTGTGTGTATGTATGCGTGTATGCTTGTGTGTGTATGTATCTGCATATGCTTGTGTATATATGCTTTTGGGTATTTGTGTGTGTATGTCACAGTTTGTGTGTATGCTTGTGTGTGTATGTCACAGTTTGTGTGTATGCTTGTGTGTGTGTGTATGTCACAGTTTGTGTGTATGCTTGTGTGTGTGTATGTCACAGTTTGTGTGTATGCTTGTGTGTGTGTGTATGTCACAGTTTGCCGCCGAATTTCGCCGGTTTAGCATGACGCGTGGCGAGTTGCGACTGTTTGACGAGTTTTACGCGTTTGTTTCGCGACTTCACCAGCTGACCAACGATGGTGACTCTTCCTCCCCGTCCTCCTCCTCCTCCTCCTCGGCAGTCACCCTGGCTTACATCGACCCCAAGGACGGCTGTTTGTTGCCAATCAACAATGATGACAACTTTGCACGAGCCATCGAGCAAGCGCGACCGTGTCTGCGTGTCATTGTGCAACGTAAAGGTGCAATAATTTCACCTATCTATCTATCTATCTATCTATCTATCTATCTATCTATCTATCTATCTATCTGTATATCTATCTATCTATCCAGCTATCTATCTATCCATCTATCTGTCTATCTATCTATCTATCTATCTATCTATCTATCTATCTGTCTATCTATCTATCTGTCTATCTATCTATCTGTCTATCTATCTATCCATCTATTTATCTATCTATCTACCTATCTATCTATCTATCTATCTGTCTATCTATCTATCTGTCTATCTATCTATCTATCTGTCTATCTATCTATATATCAACCTATCTATCTATCAATCTATCTATCTGTCTATCTATCTATCTATCTGTCTATCTATCTATCTATCTATCTATCTATCTATCCATCTATCTATCTATCTATCTATCTATCTATATATCTATCTGTCTATCTATCTATCTATCTGTCTATCTATCTATCTATCTATCTATCTATCTGTCTGTGTGTGTGTGAGATAGGTGAGCAGTCGTGGCAGGGTTGTGAGCAGAGTAGCACTAGTGCCAGGCTGAGCAAGTTTCTGCCGCAGCTGATTGGATCTCCCAAACTCAAACTGCCCATCTCATATCCCGAGGACTTTCGACAGGTCAGCCCTGCCTGCACATCACTGTGTCTGTCTGTCTGTCTGTGTGTGTGTGTGAGTGAGCGTGTTTGCGTGTGTATGCTTGTATGTGTGTGTATGTATTCGTGCGATTGTGCGTGTTTGTGTGTATGCATGTGTATATTTGTGTGTGTGTGTATGTGCGTGTGTTTGTCTGTGTGTGCTTGTATATGTATGTTTGTGTGTATATGTGAGCATGTGTTTAAGTGTTCTTGTGTGTATATAATACATATGCATGTGTATGTGTGTGTGTGTGCGAGAGAGTGCAGGTAGCGCAGATAATCGATGTGGATGTGGTGCCCGAGCGGTGTCGGCGTGTGCGACTGCTGAAGCACGGCTCCGAGAAGCCGCTGGGCTTCTATATTCGCGACGGCACCAGCCTTCGAGTCACGCCCGTCGGCCTCGAGAAGGTTATCATTATTATCAATCACAAACAGCTACAGTAGCGCGGGGAAAGTTAATGAAGAAAGAATTAAAAATAACTAAACAAGCAAAGCTGACAAATCAAATATAAAACAGAGTGAGTAAGATAATATAATATTTGTCTGCTCATCTGTAATTGAATTGTTGAGTTCGCATTGCTTGCTGCAATGTGGTTTGTGCGTCGCTTGCATTACGATTGCAATCGTGCACAGTCATTTTTACAAGATCGTTGGACATTTTACTATATTAAACGGAGTAATATAAAAATGGATCGCAGTTTAATCCCATATATGTATTTAGCGTTACACGATTAAACATTTCAACACCAATTTTCCGTACACATCAGTGCAAACACACACATTTAGGTTCTGTATTTGTATGTGTATGTGTGTGTGTGTGTATGTATGTTAGGTGCCGGGCATTTTCATCTCGCGCCTGGTGCCGGGCGGTCTGGCCGAAAGCACAGGACTTCTGGCCGTCAACGATGAAGTGCTGGAAGTGAACGGCATCGAAGTGGCGGGCAAAACACTCGACCAAGTGAGTACTGTCGATACCAGGTACTAGTGCATGCTGGTACTCGATACTCAAGTGTTCGATACTCAAATTAGCACTTGATACATAAGTCAGTATTCGATACTTAAATTAGTACTCGATATTGAAGTAAGTACTTGATATTCAAGTTAGTACTCGATACTCAAGTATTCGATACTCAAGTCAGTACTCCATACTTGAGTTAGTATTTGATATTCAGGTCGGTAGCCGATACTCAAGCTAGTACTTGATACTCAACTGAATACTCGATACATATATTAGTACTTGATACTCTACTGAATACTCGATACTTACATTAGTACTCGACACTCGAAGTTAGTACTTGATACTCAATTGTGTGTGTCCATCTCTATATGTGTCTGCTTGTGTGTGTGTGTGTGTCTGTCTCTATATGTGTCCATATGTATTTGTGTGTGTGTGTGTGTGTCCGTCTCTATATGTGTCCATATGTATCTGTGTGTGTGTCCGTCTCTATATGTGTCCATATGTATCTGTTTGTGTGTGTGTCCGTCTCTATATGTGTCCATATGTATCTGTTTGTGTGTGTGTCCGTCTCTATATGTGTCCATATGTATCTGTGTGTGTGTGTCCGTCTCTATATGTGTCCATATGTATCTGTTTGTGTGTGTGTGTCCGTCTCTATATGTGTCCATATGTATCTGTGTGTGTGTGTGTGTCCCTCTCTATATGTGTCCATATGTATCTGTGTGTCCGTCTCTATATGTGTCCATATGTATCTGTGTGTGTGTGTCCGTCTCTATATGTGTCCATATGTATCTTTGTGTCCGTCTCTATATGTGTCCATATGTATCTGTGTGTGTGTGTGTGTCCGTCTCTATATGTGTCCATATGTATCTGTGTGTATTTGTGTGTGTCCGTCTCTATATGTGTCCATATGTATCTGTGTGTGTGTGTGTGTCCGTCTCTATATGTGTCCATATGTATCTGTGTGTGTGTCCGTCTCTATATGTGTCCATATGTATCTGTGTGTGTGTGTGTCCCTCTCTATATGTGTCCATATGTATCTGTGTGTGTGTGTCCCTCTCTATATGTGTCCATATGTATCTGTGTGTGCGTGTGTCCGTCTCTATATGTGTCCATATGTATCTGTGTGTGTGTGTCCATATGTATCTGTGTGTGTGTGTCCATATGTATCTGTGTGTGTGTGTGTGTGTGTGTGTCACGTGACACAGGTGACCGACATGATGGTGGCCAACTCGTCCAATTTGATCGTCACTGTTAAGCCGGCCAATCAGCGATACCCACTGCGTCACGAATTGTCTCACAACCAAACCGCCGCCAACACAAACAACTTTAGCAGTGGTGTAATCCGGGGCTCGGCACCGCGCAGTTCTCAGCTAAGTCGCGAATCGCAGACGAGCGGAGTTAGCGGTGGAGGCGGCAGTTCTCTGCGGTCGCGACAATCACAGCGCAGCTCCGAAGAAGATCGCGACGATATCAGCCTGCTGACGTCACGCTGTGAAGGCGTGCTTCACTTGTGATCCTCCCCCTTCTCCACTTCCTCCCACTACTGCTGCTGCTCTGTCTCTTGTTGCCCTCATACTCTTCCCGGCCAGGTGCCCGGGTCCTCTTTATAATCGCCTATTTCTATCTGTGTGTGCGTGTCTCTTACGATCTTGAGTATGTATTTGTGCGTGTGTGTGAGTGAGAGTGTGTTTATGTTTGTGTGTGTGTGTTTATGAGTGAGTGTGTGTGTTTGAGTGAGTGTGTTTGTTTATGTGTGAGTGTGTGTTTGTGTGTGTGTTTGAGTGAGTGAGTGTGTGTGTATGAGAGAGTATGTATACGGTTATTTTCTCGATTTCGCTGGCACCTAGCGTATTCTTCCATACGTACGTATATATGTGTGTGTGTGTTTAATCTGACTGACTGTGTGTGTGTGTGTGTAATTGGACTTTTTGGTAGACTTTTCGCGTGCACTTTCAATCATGTTTACACGCGTGCTGTCATGCAGTTGTCTGCATGTTCTGTAGGTGCGATACTGCATTCCTAACTGTGCGTGTGTGTTTGTATGTGTGTGTGTGTGTTGGTGATTTTATTGTTTGGTACTAGCGGTTTACAAGTGTCGTACGTACATTCCATCCATTTAGGCGGCCTTAATATGTTGATATGGCTTTTATGCGCTTCACAACGCTGACACATTCAAACTCGATAGCCTAGACGTTTTGTGCATGTGCGTGTCTGTGTGTGTGCACGATGTGTTAATTTTTACCTTTTGAACAATTAATCTGCCAATATTTACCTCGCGTTACTGTGGTGTGTGTGTGTGTGTGTGCGTGTGTGTATGTTAGCCATGTGATTTGTTAACCGTTTGCATTTATACGCCGATGAAGACACACACACACACAAACAAACAGACACACAGACACGAATCGAGTGCCTTGCGATGAAATTATGTTTGACGAAGTTATATTTGACGATTTGCCGTGTGACATTTAATTGACGTCTTCCTCGGTGTTGGCTGCTGGGCTTGGTGGACGAAAAACAGAGAATATTACATAAATAAACACGCAAAAACGCCCATCATATGTGTGTGTGAGTGAGTGAGTGCTTACGAAAGCTTCCAGAAGCTTACTTGCCTAAAATTGAAGATTTCTATCCAGATTAGATATATACTACTTAAGTAAAATTGGGATATGAAGAATGTTTATATTTGGGAGGCGGAAAAGATGAGATTGAAGAAAACGGTGGAAAAATTGACATTCCTTAGGAAAAACACTACATTTTTCGCAGATACGACAAAACAAACACAAACTTCATTAAACCATTTTGTGTGCGTGAGTTTCAATGTGATGTATACACAAATATACCTGAATCATTCAAGTACAAAAGCATGCCGGTACAAAAAACACATTCCACCATTCGACAAAACTACAAAACTGCTGATTCTAAAATGATCGATTCGGGGATTTTCGCGCAAACCCTGAAACCCTGGTGGTTTAAGTGAGCGCAACACAGCACACCAGACACCCTGGCATTCACAAACAATTAGGAGATGAACTGGAATCAAGCACGAAAATCGAAACGCCACCACAAAATGCACACAAATATACAAACACATACCAATACACACACACACACACACACACACACACACACATAACCACATATCAACACACACACAAACATACAACCACATATCAACACACACACACACATACAACCACATATCAACACACACTGTGTTCAATAACTGCAATTGAATTCCAACTCGAACCTGAAATGTAAACACACAGACAGACACACACACACACACACACACACAAACACACACACAGACACACACATACACACAGACACACACACACACACACACACACACACACACACACACACACACACAGACAGCTGTATGGCTACCAACAGCAGAATGCATCCAACTTTTATAATAATACTATTTAGTATGCGCATTAGGGAGTGTGTGTGTGCGCGCGCGTGTGTGTATGTGTATGTATTCAAGGCAGAACGCATGTATACATATACATATATACACAGAAAACGGTGGACAATTGATGCATATCGAGACAGAACATCGATGAAAACACACAAAAGCTGCCCAAACCGACCACCAGATGGCGCTGAGTTAAAAGTGCGCCATCAACTGATTGAGCAGCGCCAGATCGCTGGCAATGGCTTGACAAGAGCAGCCGCAACGACGCGCCATTTGCCGCCGCTCGCCGCGCGAAGCCCACCAAAATCCGGCCAGCAAATCTCCGTCGAGAACGCCGCGCGCCGGTGGTGCCATCTCGTGGCGGCGGCTGCGGTAGGCGCGAAAGTAGCGGGGGTTGAGGCCGAGCCAGTGAGAGCCGTGTGAGATGAGCAGGTTTTGCAGGGATAATAGGCGGCGGTAGGTTTTCTCGGTCAGCGGAACCACCATGCCCAAACCGCCGTCCAAATTGCCTACGACACAAACACACACACAAACACACACACACAAACACACAGTTTGTTTGAGGAAACATATATTTCTCTCTTTCACACTCCTGTTGTTTTGCGAATTTTCTTCAAATTGTCGTTTGCAATTTTTTTGTTGTTGTATGATATATCATGTTTGATTGTTATTCGATTTTATTGCCTTGTGATTGTAATATATTAATTTAGTTCCTCACTTATATTTGATTTAAACAAGTCCTAAAAGAAGCTTCGACTTATAGGACTTTGTCACTGTGCTATACGATTTTTTTCTTTTTTTCACATGTGTGTGCTTATATGTATGAGTGACAATAAACCTAAACAAACAAACAAACAAACACACACATAAAGACGTAGAAAACATATACATACATAGTAAGCGAAAATTTACAAACATACATTGGACTTCATCAAATACATACACACACACACACACACACCTAGGAAAATGTACACACTTAGATATAGACATACAGATAAAAAGATACATAATAAACCAAACTACACACAAACAAACATATAAATGTGTGTGTGTGTGTGTGTGTGTGTGTGTGTGTGTGTGTTTAAGTGTCTGTAAATAACCGATGTGTTGCTTTGGAAGAACACACTGGTCTCATGAGAGAAATTATTCAGATTGAGCTAATTAGGAAAGACTGGACACAAACATATTCGTGTTTCTGTGTTATTCAGAATTTGCTCCAGATTTTGCCGCCATCAAAGCACGAAAAATGATGGTATTTTATTTACATTTGGGGTTATATTTTTTGTTTTCATCAGAAGCGACCACACACACACACACACACGTCATAATATGAAATATAACACGATATAACCTAACCTATAATATAACACCTAAAAAACCTACAATATAGCTAAAAAAAACTGAAATATAACACGATATAATATAACCTAACATAACACGTAAGAATATTTCCACACACACAAACACACACACACAGACACACAGACAGATAGGCTGAGTGAAGAGTGTAGTACCATAGACGGTGATGTGTCGCTTGGCTAGAACAGGTGCGTGTTTCAGCTCGCCTGAAGTGTCACTTTGTCTACATCTGATTCTCAACATACTGTGAACACGCGAGCCCAACTGCACACACACACACACACACACACACACATACACATACAGACACAAGAAGACATATACACACATACACACAGACAAACACACACACACACACATACATTGGCACAAACAAAAGCACACACATACATACAAATAGACACACATGCACAAAGACGGACACACACACACACACACAGATAGACACACACACACACACACACACACACACACAGATAGACACACACACACACACACAGATAAACACACACACACACACAGATAGACACACAGATAAACACATATAGACACACATATAGAGGGAAAACTGCAAGGAAAGATGAAGAAACGATTGCACAGCCGAGTGGAACAGCACGCCTAAGAGAAAAAGTGTGTGAGAATAAGAAAGACATAGAGAGAGAGAGTTGTGAGTCAGAGAGAGGGACAGAGGAGAGAGAGAGAGTGTGTGAGAAAGAGAGAGAGATAAGTACTTGAAAGTCGGAGCGGCGGATCAGACGAATACCGCCGGAACTATCGCGAGATTCCGGCTGATAAACAAACACCAACAAATTACACTCGGCGTCCGTCGTCATAAACCTGCCCTCACAATATACACACAAACATACACACCCTCACAATATACACACAAACACACATATACACACAAACATATAACATACACACAAACACACATATAACACACGATCACACACACAAACACACATATATATAACACACGAACACACACATACATACACAAATACACATACACATATATAACACACAATACACAGACATACATACATACCACACATAACACACACATACAAATAACACACACACACATATAACACACATACATATAACACACATACATATAGCACACACACACACACACACACAAACACAGACATAACACACACATACATCATAACACACAAACACACACACAACCATATACACAAACATATACATACACACACATAACATACAAACATATACACACACACAAACACACACACAAACATTTACAAACACACACCACACGAACACACAAACACACACACACACACAGACGTTGCGTAGGTTTGTGAAGTTGTGCAGAGAAGATATGAATTGTTTGGTTTAAATGAAGAAAAATGCCCACAAAAAAAGAATGCGGAATAAAAAAACAAAACAACGAACGCAAACAGAATAAAAAATGGGCATGAAAATGTAAAATAAAAAAGCAAGGAAACAGATTGTAATATGAAACACAAAAACAATGAGAAAACAGAGAAACCGAAGTGTAAATATTAATCTAAAACAAAATACAACAAACTGAAAGCAAATACGAGAATATACGACAAATTATATATTTTTGAAATGAAGAAAACATGTGAAATTTGAGATATATATATATATATATATATATATATATATATATATATATATATATATATATATATATATATATATATATATATATATATATATATATATATATAAGTTACAAGAAGCCAACATTAAACAATCTATCAATGTTTTTATTGCAATCGCACACATGCAATTTTCATTGCAATTTCACTACACACAACAAGTAAAAGGAAGAAGGTTATATATATATATATATATATATATATATGCGTGTCTGTGTGTGTGTGTGTTTTTGTGTGTGTGTGTATTTGTGTCTGTGTGTGTGTGTGTGTGTTTGTTTGTGTGTGTATTTGTGTGTGTTCGTGTTTATGTTTCTGTGTGTGTGTGTGTGTATATATATGTGTGTGTTTGCGTGTGTGTGTGTGTGTGTGTTTTTGTGTGTTTGTTTGTCTGCGTGTGTATTTGTTTGTGTGTGTATTTGTTTGTGTGTGTGTGTGTTTGTTTGTGTGTGTATTTGTGTGTGTTCGTGTTTGTGTTTCTGTGTGTGTGTATATATATGTGTGTGTTTGCGTGTGTCTTTGTGTGTGTGTGTGTGTGTGTGTGAGTTTGTGTGTGCGTGCGTGTACCCGATTTGAGTGTTATCGATCATGAATTCGACGGCGCAAATATCGCGCGGCTTAAAATCGCGCCCGACCACCGACAACGTTCGAAAATCGCGCTGAAATCGCAGCACACAAACCGAGTTGACCACATCGCCGGCAATTATCAACGAACGGCTCGAGTGCAGCTGATGTACGTGAATTTGAGTGTCAATAAAAGCCAAGCCGACGAGATCTCCGTCCTTCAATGTCCAAACATACAACTGCCACAAACACACACACAGACACACACATACACATATTACATTCAGACATTTATATCGCGCTTTTCACCCGAAGGTCTCAAAAGCGCTCTCTCTCACACACACTCGCACACACACACTCAAGCACAAGAGTCATACACATACAAAAACAGGACAGAAAAACATACAAACGCAAAAAACCAAATCGATATTCACATTTACATACGCAACAACACAAAAATACACTCACACACACAAACATATTGAATACGACAACACAGCAGACATACATCACACACACACACACACACATATATATATATACACAGACACACACACACACACATGCAAACACAAACACACACATACAGAGAAACACACACACACACACACACACACACGTACACTGACACACACACACACACACACACACACACGTACACTGACACACAAAAAAAACACACACGTACACAGACACACACACACACACGTACACTGACACACAAAAAAAACACACACGTACACAGACACACACACACACACGTACACTGACACAAACAGACACAAACACAGACACACACACGCACACACACATACACTGACGCACACACAGACAGACAGACAGACAGACAGACACCTTTTGTCCGACGGCTCCCAGTAAGTGACCGCACACACAGCCGACCGCAGTGACGGGAGCAGATTGTTCCTTCTGTAACAAAGTCTTGAGTTTATGTCGAGTAAGCGGACGACCCGGCTCAGGTACCACATCAATCACGTCCAACAATATTACCTGCGTATATACACAGACACACAGACATACATACACACACACACACACGGAGACGTAAAGACAGACATACATCCACATACATAGATACACATAAACACACACACACACGTAAACACACACACACACATGCATACATACATAAATAAACACACATAAACACACACACACACACACGTGAATATATACACATACACATGAACACACACACACACACACCCATAAACTATCGAAAGAAGAGCTGTTGAGGAGAGGAATTGAGAGTGAAAGAGTGAGAAATGAGATGAACAGAGTTGAGAGAGAAAGCGTAGAACACACATAAAGAGAGAGTGAGAGAGTAAGAGAGTAAGAGAGAGAGTAAGAGAGGCAGGCGGTACCTTGCCATGACACACAACATCTTCGCCATAGCTGAAGTTGGTGGCGACGGCTACATAAGCTCGCTGGCCAGATCTGTGACCCTCGTAGCTGAGACTAACATTCTTCATGGCCGAGACGATTTCCCACTCGGCCAGCTCGATGCGTGCGTTGGGAACCGGCTGGGAAACGGCGAGCGAAACGGAAAATGGTAATCAACGAGTGTGGTAATCAATGCAACAATATTGTGCAAATTGCAAAACAACACCATATACACACACACAAAACACACACACACACACGAACACACATACAAACGGACACACACAGAAACACACATACATAAAATCTGACACACAAACACACACCCACACACACTTACACAAAGACTTACACACACACACACACACATAAGAAAAAGAAATACACACACATATAAGGAAAACCGGTTGCAAAAAGGATAAAAAAGTACAGCTTCCCATACAGAGCTATAGATAGTTGGAATAAACTACCCACGGATATTGTCGAAAGTGAAAAAATATCAGAGTTTAAAAGTAAAATTGATAGGTTGAGAGACAGGTCAGCTCGAGCTTGAGCTCAAATCCTGTAGAACAACTCGCTGAGTACAACAATTATTCTCAAGTGAGATAGTCTTCAAACCGTAAACCCCTGGCGCAAGAGTTTTAGCGAAGATTTCTGAGTTATCTTAGCCAAAACTGTAAACTCCGTGTGAGCTAAAAACAGCCCGAGGGTCATTCACAGACAAATACAAATATCTCCAGAGAATTGCAGAGTTTTCCAAACACATAAAGAGATAGTTTCTGTATGTGTAATAATAATAATAATAATAATAGCATTTATTGCAATCACAACATAATAGGCGCTTTTCATTGCAATAATCAACACACACAAAAAAAAGAATAAAAAAAAGAAAGAAAAGAAGAGACACAAATTTATAGAGAGATAGGAAGCAATTTTTCAAAAGAGTTTCGAGGCAAAATAATTAAGTCTTCTGTGTCCCGCATCAGTATTCGTCCTCGGAATTGATATTGTGTTCGTATGACGTAGGATATTCGACTGGAGATTGCGTATTTGGATTGTACGGTATAGCTGTGCTGGTCGCTGCGTTTTGAAGATCATAGATAGAAGTCGTTTTCTATTGTTCGTGATGAGTTGTTCAATGGTCGGCAATTGTAGTAATTCGTATGCTGATGAAATGTGGTCGTATTTCCTCTTGTTAGATAGGATTCGGGCGCAAAAATTCAATATTCGTTGTAGTCGTCGAAGCTGCGTGATTCCGGCTGTTCCATACACCGTACTACAAAATGACAATATCGATAGTATGAATGCGTTGATCATGGTGCGGTGTGTGAATTCAGGCAGACTCGACTTCGCATGGTTGATGCATAACAAAATGCCAGTAGATTTTCTCACTAGTTGGTCTATGTGTTGGTTGAACTGTAGGTGCTTGTCAAGGTGCATGCCCAATACTTTCATTGATGTTTGCTGTTGTATTATATTTCCATTGAAAACAATGCTTATTTCAGGATACCCGTTCAGCAAGTACTTTGTTCCAAAAACTGCAAGTTGGGTTTTGTCAGGGTTAATCTTCATTCTGTTCGTTCGGTAATAATCAGCCAATTCTTCAAGTTGGTGCTCTAACTGTCGGATGGTGCGATGCAGGTTATATTTCGTTGTCGTTATCATAATGTTCGTGTCATCGGCGTATTGCACTAACTGAAATCTGCTCTCTTCGTCTGGAAAATAGCATGATAAGTCGTTAGCGTATACGAGAAATAAAGCGCAGCTGAGACTACCGCCCTGGAAGATAGATAATTTTTCGGTAGTTGTTTTTATATCGGAAAATGTGAGTCGACTGTCTGGATGTCTTATTCGCACCTGTTGTGAATGGTCTGACAGATAGTTCGCGAACCAGCTCGAGTCAATGTTGAGTGCTTCCATCTTAGTGAGAAGGATGTCGTGGTGCACAATATCAAAGCATTTAGAAAGGTCTACTGATACTAGTATCGTAGCCTCTCTTTTGTCCATCGCAGCGTATATTGTATCGGTGATAACGGATAATGCAGTTTCGCACGAGTAACCCCTGCGGTAGCCATGGTGAGCTTCGCTTATCAGATGGTTGGACTCTAGGTAATGTACGAGCTGTGTTTGCACGACCTTTTCCAGAATTTTCATGACAGGTGGTAAGATCGATATGGGTCTGGTGTCTTTATTGTTGTTCTTGCTGTTTTTTGGAACTGGTATAATGATTGCGTGCTTCATTCGTTGAGGTATCTGGTTGGTGATGATGCTCGTATTGATAATATCTAGTAAAATATGACACATTCCATCAAAACACATCTGAATTATCTTTATGCTTAGTCCATCGGCATCTTCGCTAGTGGTCGTCTTCATTTTTCGTACGATGGTCGCCAGTTCTTCCATAGTAATCGGTCGTAATTCGAGTCGTCCTGTATTGACACGCGGTAAGCGGTTACCAACGGGTCGTATCGGAGGTGGTATCTGGTTCGATGTTTGTATACCAACAGAGATGTACTGGTCGTTTAAATCATCAGCATTCAATGTACACTGAGCCTGATTCTGTTTACGGCCCACAATCATCTTACATTCTTTCCATATTTTGCTGAATGGCTTGTTCTCCATTTTTTCAGTGATTTTGTTGCGGTTGTATCGACGTATGGCTGATCTACAAGCGGCGTTCAGTTGTTTGTAGTGATCTCTGCTATTGTTGCGCAGTGCTTGTTTCCGTTCGTTGTAAAGTTGTCGTATATGCGCGGGTAGTGGTTTCCGGTCGGTGTTACGGATCCGGGTGGTTCGATAAGGACAGCAAACATCTAGTACTCCGATCAATCGTTCCACGAAGTGACTGTACTTAGTATGAATCGACTGAGATGAATACACGGGGGTCCAATCAGCATTTCGTACGTAATTATTAAGAGCTCGTAGATTGATGTATTGGTAATTTCGTTTGCGTGTAGTGAATAATTCGTTCGTTGGTTCGTGTCTAAACTGGCATTTCACAATCGTCCAGTCATGCGGCGTGCCGTAATGACAACGAATGACGTTGGTGTCGATGATGGAATTGGTATCGCTCAAGGCTACGATGTCCAGCAATGTGCTAGCAGGTCGGTACGTTGGGTATGTCGTGTTACATACATGTAAGTTGTACGCTTCTAGGACTGACATTAGTTTTCGACCAGGTGTGTCATTGCCTTGTTTAAGTACACAACAGTTTAAATCACCGCAAAAAAAACACTTTCGACTTAGGGTGTAGAACAGTTATCTGCTGTAGTCGCTCTTCTAGGTCGCTGAGGTCCTCGTTGACTTGTGCTGCTGTGTAATCTGGTGGACGGTAAACATTCACAAGTATTAGTGTAACAGATTTTTGCACCGCTACCTTTACGCACAACAGTTCAATATTACTGTTTTCGCTGCTAGTCGTGTTGATCACTTCGCTGCTGAATTTGTTCTTTACATAAATTGCGACACCGCCGTATCCCTCTGCTCTGAGTGATGCTGTCGGTCGATCGCGTCGAAGTAAACAGTAGTTTGGTATGCTAAGAAATCTAGAAGGTGTATGTTCGTTTAAACAAGTTTCGCTCAAGAGCAGGACATCGAAATCGTATTCAGAGGCAGTGTCAATTCGTAGATCTGGTAATTTACCTTTCAATGACTGTATATTTAATTGAACGACGGTGAAATGTGTTTTTGAGTCGAAATGATCACGCGAAACATCACTCACTTTTTTGGAGATTCGTTGAGAGTTTGCTGCATAATGCGGTTTTTGGCTGCCTGGAAACAGGGACAGTTTGTGGAGAACGCAGCGTGCGCCGTTTCGAAGCGTTTAGTCAACGAACAATTGGCGCACTTGACCTCACCGTTACGCGTGCACTCGGTGGTCTTGTGTGCTTCCGAGCAATACCCACACACAACATCATGTTTCTGACAATCTCTTGTTTTGTGGCCGAATGCTTGACATTTTGTACATCTGAGTACCCAATATCTATCGTAGACCCGGCACCGAGTTGTATTGATATACAAATAGCCTGTGGCCATAACAGCGTTTCGTATAGCTGGAGTAGTAGTGATTACTACCTGTTTGCTGTGTTCATTGACCATCTTCGAGAAAAGCACTCGAAAGTGGTTCGGATTATTGATCAACGGAGCGATGGTAGGATTTTTCAATTTGATATAATCAACGATCTCTTGGTCTGGTATGTCCTTTTCTACTTGTGTGACGGTAAGTTTTGGCATCAGTTTGGGCAGCATAGATGCAGTATGAGTGTTGGCAGACTGCAGCATCGTGACAACGCTGTCAGCAGCCCGCGAGTCTGGTAACGTCACCCGCAAATCTCCGCTACGTGTGTTGGTCATTCTGATGATGGGAACATCTTTCAAAGTTTCTGCAATGAACGTTCTGTCCACTGGAGTGTCTTGTTTAGATTTCACAACTACGTTGTAGTCGGATGTTTTTGCTTCGGCGGTCGAAATAGCGATTTGAGCGTGGGAAGGCGGTGTTGCAGCGGAATGCATAGATGTAACTGAACTCGCTGTGGCAGTAGCTACCTGATCCACACGGGTCATTACCTCGTCCAGTCGAGAAAAGATGTGTGTCTGTGTGTGTGTAAGTGTCTTAGTGGAACCTGCTTTTCCTTCTAGACATTCTCACTATAACCGCAGTCTCTCTATCTTAGAGCCCCGTATTTACAATAAACCCTCTTCCTAAATACGTTCGAATCAAATCTCTATACCTTTTAAAAAAATAGGAACAAAATTTTTGTGATGAAGTCTTATTATAAATACTTTAGTATAACATTTTGTGTATTAGTGATTTAGTGTGTATTAGTGTATATGTGATGAATAAAAAGTGGAATTTCCTCTTTGTGTGTGTGTGTGTGTGTGTGTGTGTGTGCGTGTGTGTTTTGTGTGTTACCTCCCAGGATACTGGAGAGTACAGATCGATGGTGTAAGTTTTCTGCAGAGGATAAGGAAAACATTCGCCACGATCCTCGATGCTCAGCTCTTTGTCATCGCCAGTGAATCTGTCCACCGCACATCAACATCAACATCAACTGGTTGAAGGAATCGAGGACACACACACACACACACACAGACAGACACACGAACACACACACACACACACAAATGCACACACTTGTTTTTTCAGAATCGTTCGTCATAGAAATTGTTGTTTCATTGTTTCGGGTTTTGATTAATTTTGTGTGTTTGAAAGTGTGTGTGTGTGTGTGTGTGTTTGTGTGTGTGATATTGTATTGAAAATCGATTTGTCAAGTGCAATAAACGCTACATTACATAAACACACATACACACACAGAGATTTTTTGCTGAAAACTGTACGACTCTTGCATACAATGTAAGAATTTATGATCGGTTATATTCGACATCAAATTAAAAATAAATTACCCAAACAAAAAACGTTCACCACAAAAAAATGCACGAAATGTCATGAAAAAAATTACCTAAAAAACTTGAGTATTTCACACACACACACACACACACACAAACACACACACACACACACACACACACACATAATCAAACATGTTCAAACATGTCCAAACATGTTCAAACATGTCCAAACATGTCCAAACATGTTTAAACATGCACAGTTCGGCAATTGATTGAACACTTTGAAAATCTGACAACCACACATAATAGATGTTGATAAATTTCAAAAAATGTCAACAATTTCGTTTGTGTGTGTGTGTGTGATTCTCGTCTCTTATTGGAACCTGCTTTTCCTTCTAGACATACTCACTATAATCGTTGTTTCTCTATCTTAATACCCCGTATTTACAATAAGCTCTCCCAACACTACGTTCTATCAATTATATCCCTGTTTTCAAAATACACTCAAAGAAATTTTTCATGGTGAAATCGTATTATACTCTAGAGAATATTGTCTATATTAGTGATGATTATAAGGTGTAAATTATCTCTCTTCTTTCTTTAGCTTTCACTTTCTGTGTGTGTGTGTGGCTATGTGTGTGTGTGTGTATGTGTGTGTGTGTGTGTGTATGTCTGACTTGTAGATTTTCATGGAGGGCTGCGCCAGAGATGTACACACGAGATGAGTGCGTGAGGCGAGATGGTAGGTGAGATAATGCGGTGTTCGACGTAGTGCCACTTTACGTACAGGCCAGGCGGCATCATACCACAAATGCCCCGGCAATACACACACACGCAACTCACCCTAACACACACACACACACACACACGATATGGCGCCAATATATCAGTTGGCTTGTATAAACTTGTATAAACTGGTCTATATTGCCAAAAAATTAACTATTTCAGCGAATTTTTGTTTATACAAAATAAATCACAAATATACACGCGTATACACATAAGATATTTGACACCAATTTGAATTGTGGTAATTGTTGCACATCGGTTTTTGAAGACAACATTGACAATCAAAATGTTAATTGTGGAGCGAATTACTTCCCTTTAGAGTCTGAAGGGTCTAAAGTTTAGATCCTTGTAAAATATGCCAATTTCATCATCGTTGAATTCTAAATATATGTGTCAAGCATATGTTAATATCCATATGCTTATATGTGTATATTGTGTTTGGTATGTGTGTGTGTGTGTATTTATTAATCAAAGCGCGGCTGCGAAATTTTTTATATATAAATCTTTTTCTATTCTATATATATTTTTATGTTTGACAAAAGTTTGTCGGTTCTAAGGTGGCAAAAAGCTTGAGTCTGAAATACTCGGGGCACACACACAATTACACAGCGAGCTGAACTATCATCAAATCGCACCTCGCTATATCACCTCGCAATCGCACCTCTGAACAGAAGGTAACCTTCTGACACTGACCCACAGACACACACACAAACACACACACACACACACACACACACACACACACACAGGTAATGCACTCTAAAACACCGACAAATTGGAACATAGCCAATATACAAAAGAGCACATCCACACACACGCACACAAGGACTGAGTGTAGATACATAGTGTAGTCAGTGTGTTTGTATATAAGCACCTGCGTGTGTGTGTATGTGTGTGTGCAAGTGGTCTGTATGTTCGCCGCAGTAGACGCTGTGGAGGTGTTGAGTGAAATGTTAGGACACCTCAGCCTGACGGACGATAAAGATACGTCAACAATGCGCCTGCAACATCGCAGACCAAGACAAGACACTCCCAGAAGACATAAGCAAATTCCACATGATTTGTTGGATCGAGTGTGTGGTATAGCAAGTACAACATCACGCTGCATCACATTTCAGAGTCTTAACAGTTCAAGGAAGTTCGCACAGAACAGCAAATTATATCGCATGATACCGATGGCAAGCGGAAAACGACGTCTGAGTGGGGAACGATTGGAAAACGCCAACAAGATACAGTGTTGCTGTAGAGAACAGGATATTTGTGACAAATCCTCTATCACAAGCCCTTCAGCAGGTTCAGTACACTCCCGCACGTCACCAATACAGCAAATTAATCAGCTAAACCCTAATCGCTGTTCTCACATCAAGAATAAGCAAGGACGCACGGATGATTTGACAACAGCAACGATTTATCACACCGATGAGTCAGAACGAGAGACAGAAGTTTCGTTTCTTCATTCCCCAGCCGAGGAATCCAAGCCCATTGCAGACGTGAAACAAGACGTTGATGATGATGTATGTTTGATGGAGAAAGCAACGTTTGAAGACAACTTCCAGAATAAAACCATACAAGCAGACAACTCGGGTTGGAGGAGCTCATCGAATGATGACGGACAAATTGAATCAGGAAATTCATCAGTAAGTGACTCCGTGGTGAGATCGGTTAGAAAGTCACAAAATAAAATGGAAGCTTACGAAGAGAACAACATACCAAATTGCCGAAAAACATCAGGAAATGCCAATGGGGACAAGCATGTCAACAGAGACCTACCATCCTCAAAATCCCCTAGTGAAAGGACGCAAGATCCGAAGCGCAGCTTTGAAAAAACACCGAAAACACCGTCTGTAGCGCCCGAAAATGTCACCACTACGATACACCATCACAAACGACAAACTCACAACAACAATCAAGAGCTCAGTGTTGGACAACCGAGCAAAAAAGCCCGCCTGCGAATACAGGCAGTGACAAATCGAGCCGTGATAAGCTCTTGTTATATTGAACAAACCGTCTATTTGTGAAGTCACCGTTCGGTCAAAACTGTGCAACAAACTTCCCTATCATTGATTCTGTATTCCATTGGACCTGGGGTAAATTCCCTTCTGATAAATTATCCCCAGGGGGTAAATTAACCCCTGGGGTAATTTGTAAGCTTGTAAACTGTTGCCATGTTCATTGGCACACATACACACACACACAAACAGACATAAATCGTACAAAAACCAAACACAATTCCGACTAAAGTTCGAACAGCAAATACACAGACAGCTGCTTCGAATTCATTCCACAGAAAAGATGAAATTGATTGAATAAAAATCACATGCTGTTTGAACATTTTTCTGTTCTATCGGGATGAACAATTACAAATACTGTATATACCAGCCATTGAGCGCATATTTTAATACAATATTCTATTAAATATTTGTCATGGTGGGCTTAATGACCAGAGCTATTTCAGGGTGAAAAAAATTCAGTCTGCCAAAGTTCTATTTATCCAAAAGAACAAGCTTCATTATAGTATGAATTATATCAATGCTAATAAAGTACAAATATGTGCAATAGTTGGATGAAAAACGCAAATTAACACGAAAATGATAGGAAAGGATGGAGTTTTTTTTAACATATTGTATATGTGGAACAAACAGAGCATTTTGAAAAATACTACCGAAGTAGAGTTCAGGCCTGAAATGTGTGGCATATACCCGGTGACTTAATTATCAGGTGTACTTAATTATCAGGTGTACTTAATTATCAGTTGTACTTAATTATCAGGTGTACTTAATTATCAGGTGTACTTAATTATCAGGTGTACTTAATTATCAGTTGTACTTAATTATCAGGTGTACTTAATTATCAGGTGTACTTAATTATCAGGTGTACTTAATTATCAGTTGTACTTAATTATCAGGTGTACTTAATAATCAGGTGTACTTAATTATCAGGTGTACTTAATTATCAGGTGTACTTAATTATCATGTGTACTTAATTATCATGTGTACTTAATTATCAGGTGTACTTAATTATCAGGTGTACTTAATTATCAGGTGTACTTAATTATCAGTTGTACTTAATTATCAGGTGTACTTAATTATCAGGTGTACTTAATTATCAGGTGTACTTAATTATCAGTTGTACTTAATTATCAGGTGTACTTAATTATCAGGTGTACTTAATTATCAGATGTTGTTAATTATCAGGTGTACTTAATTATCAGATGTTGTTAATTATCAGGTGTACTTAATTATCAGGTGTACTTAATTATCATGTGTACTTAATTATCATGTGTACTTAATTATCAGGTGTACTTAATTATCAGTTGTACTTAATTATCAGGTGTACTTAATAATCAGGTGTACTTAATTATCAGGTGTACTTAATTATCAGGTGTACTTAATTATCAGGTGTACTTAATTATCATGTGTACTTAATTATCATGTGTACTTAATTATCAGGTGTACTTAATTATCAGGTGTACTTGATTATCAGGTGTACTTAATTACCAGGTGTACTTAATTATCAGGTGTACTAAATTATAAGGTGTACTTAATTATCAGGTGTGCTTAATTATCAGGTGTGCTTAATTATCAGGTGTACTTAATTATCAGGTGTACTTGATTATCAGGTGTACTTAATTATCAGATGTTGTTAATTATCAGGTGTACTTAATTATCAGGTGTACTTAATTATCATGTGTACTTAATTATCATGTGTACTTAATTATCAGGTGTACTTAATTATCAGTTGTACTTAATTATCAGGTGTACTTAATAATCAGGTGTACTTAATTATCAGGTGTACTTAATTATCAGGTGTACTTAATTATCATGTGTACTTAATTATCATGTGTACTTAATTATCAGGTGTACTTAATTATCAGGTGTACTTGATTATCAGGTGTACTTAATTACCAGGTGTACTTAATTATCAGGTGTACTAAATTATAAGGTGTACTTAATTATCAGGTGTACTTAATTATCATGTGTACTTAATTATCATGTGTACTTAATTATCAGGTGTACTTAATTATCAGTTGTACTTAATTATCAGGTGTACTTAATAATCAGGTGTACTTAATTATCAGGTGTACTTAATTATCAGGTGTACTTAATTATCATGTGTACTTAATTATCATGTGTACTTAATTATCAGGTGTACTTAATTATCAGGTGTACTTGATTATCAGGTGTACTTAATTACCAGGTGTACTTAATTATCAGGTGTACTTAATTATCAGTTGTACTTGATTATCAGATGTACTTAATTATCATGTGTACTTAATTATCAGGTGTACTTAATTATCAGGTGTACTTGATTATCAGGTGTACTTAATTACCAGGTGTACTTAATTATCAGGTGTACTTAATTATCAGTTGTACTTGATTATCAGATGTACTTAATTATCAGGTGTACTTAATTATCAAGTGTACTTAATTATCAGGTGTACTTAATTATCAGGTGTACTTAATTATCAGGTGTACTTAATTATCAGTTGTACTTAATTATCAGGTGTGCTTAATTATCAGATGTTGTTAATTATCAGGTGTAATTAATTATCAGGTGTGCTTAATTATCAGTTGTACTTAATTATCAGGTGTACTTAATTATCAGTTGTACTTAATTATCAGGTGTGCTTAATTATCAGGTGTACTTATCAGGTGTACTTAATTATCAGGTGTACTTAATTATCAGGTGTAGTTAATTATCAGGTGTACTTAATTATCAGGTGTACTTAATTATCAGGTGTACTTAATTATCAGGTGTACTTAATTATCAGGTGTGCTTAATTATCAGGTGTACTTAATAGCCAGCACTAACTTGACGGTTGAAGTAGAGAAAGCCCAGTGGACAGTTAACATTGTTGAAGCCGGCAAAACACGTGACTCGGCCATCAATTGACATCCGGTGACACCGCAGCTCACCACGTGACGTCATCAACAACCAATGAGGATTGGCCCCGCACACAAACACCTGCATGTATGTATGTGTGTGTGTGAGTGTGTCAGTGTATGTGTGTATATGTGTGTATGTGCATGTGTGTGTTTGTATGTGTGTGTGTGTATGTACGTGTGTATAATTTGTATGTATGTGTGTATGTGTGAGTGTGTATGTGTGCAAGTGTGTGAGTATGTATGTGTATGTGTATGTGTGTGTGTGTGTGTATGTGTGTGTATGTTTGAGTGTGTAGGCAAAACACAAAAAACCCATTCCACACAAATATTCGCCAAAGAAACCTAAACAAAAAACATGTTAAATTAAAAACACTTTTTCAATAAATAAAAATTCTTCAATAACTTGAAAGCAAAACAAAAAACAGCGAAAAAAATCGCGCTGTCTACAAAAAAATATACAAAACATAAATATGTTTGCGGTAGGGACTAAGGGAAAAAATCATGGTCAGGATTATTTTCGTGGGAGAGGGCAACTCAACCTCTCCTTGCTGGACTCCGTGGTGTAGTGGTAGCACACCCGCCTCACAAGCGCGAGGTCCGTGGTTCCAATCCCGGCGGAGCAGAATTTCTTTGGACGAATTCTATAATCCAACAGCCCCTGTCCACCCAGCAGTATATGATGATACCAGATATCAGTCATGAGTTGTGCCATGCATTCTGGGGAGGCGGCCCTATCTAATACGTCTTCCGTTCTTGTGGCGCCATAGTGTGGAGAGGGTCGGTTCTGCGGTGGCAGCGAGCTGCACGGGACACACCTGTGTGTGTTCATAAGCTTCGACTTCTTCCCGTGTAGCAGCTGTCACTTGAGCAGCCTTTTACCTTTAACTCACCCCATTGAAGCCGGCCACATTGTCAAATACGCGCAGTTGACGTCGTCTGATGCCGTCACTGCTGACGTCACACATGACGTCATTGTCCTGCCGCCCGCCACCGTTCGTATGAGATCTACACACACACACACACACACACACACACACACACACACACACACACACACACACACGATGATATGATATTAAGATTAGATACTAAAAAGAATTATAATGCATGATTCCTATTCTTAGAATTACAAGCAGACTCTAAATGAATTAATTATAAATAAAAAGTGAAATAATCATATATATATATATATATATATATATATATATATATATATATATATATATATATATATATAAGTTTGGCTTGACACTAACAATAGAAAACAGTTTCAGAGCCACTGAAATACACAAACACTAACACCATTTATAGATTTTAATTGTCATTTTCAAAATATTTGCCACACCTGTCGTATGGAGAAGGGTTTTCAGGTACGCTTATAAAAATGTATGCAAATAGTAAGCGGAATATGGCACACGATAGACAAACAACATCACGAAAATGTGAATAACAAGAAAAATGCAAAAATTAAACGCCAAACTAGAAACGCCATAAATTTACAAGTGACTTTTATCGTAATATTTAATATTAATGGTAGTTTAAGACGTTTATTGTGGTTTTAATTGACTAAAAACCGTAGTACAAAAATATTGATATATTTGCAGTTTTAAAAGGCTGGAGTTCGGAAGTAATTATTATGATAATTATGAAAGATTGGATAATTCGGGAATAATTGAAATGCTGGACATAAATATTTGAAAGCCAGTAATCCGCAAGTAAATGACAACAGGTTATGAAAAATATAAAAAAATAAGGTGAAAATGTTCAGGAGTGAAATATTTATTTCATCACATTGTCATCCATATATCAATATATAAAAATGCAACATAAAAATATGAAATATCTATAAATAAAAAATACAACACCGCTGACCGAGATTTGTCGCTAAATACGACATCGTGTCGAATGCGGCGAAATCGCAGCTGCGGCGAGTTTGGCGCGGCCACGTGACACGACACGGCCTCATAGACAAGCAGTTGTCGGTCGACAAGAGCTGTCAGCATAAGTCGTGACCTCATGTGACCCGCACAGGTCACGACCAGCTCGTGAATTAACGGTGTGGGCTCATTATCACTGCACACACACATACATTATGCATTATGATACATTGATACATGTTGCATTATGATTATTACTTATTTATTACTTATTATATATTTATTACTTATTTATTTTGTATTTATTCTTATTTATTGATGGCTGTTATTTACTGAATCACATATTTATTGTTGATTGTTATTATTTATTGAGGAACGTGGGCGGAGTGACATTATGGATTGTTATCGGATGATGGTTTATTATTTATTGTTATTTATTTATTATTTTCTTTCCAACTCTCTTTCTAGACTTTTTTCTCTTCGAACTATCTTTCCCTCTGAATCTTTTGGGCGCTTCCGGTACATGGGACCACCTTAGGGTGGTAATAGTGCTTGCACTCTTCCCATGCTACTGGATTTGCATGTAATTAATAATAATAATAATAATAATATGATTGGGAATTTGCATATTTGGATTCATAAATAATGTCAAATTGAATTGTTTGTTGTTTTGATGTTGTGCTTTGTTGTTGTTGTTTTTACACCGCTGTTACTTGATGCACAGCTGTGCTCCATACTCTTATTGAGTCTGAGCAAAATACACATTTCTTTCTATTCTTTCATACACACACACATACACACACACACACACACACACACACACACATACACACATACATTCACACACACACAGACACGGACAGATAGACGCACACACACACACACGCAACATACGAATACACACATGAATATATATACACACACACACGCACAAAGCATACAAACAAACACACAAACACATAGACAAACACACACAAATACTTACACTTACACTTACAAAAACACACACACACACATCATACGAATATATACGCAGGCACACACACATACACACACAAACTGAACAAATAGGATGCTAATTCTAAGATAAAAAACTCCAACACAAAAATAGACAGCCACAATCCAAACAAACACAAACATAACCAAAATACACACACACACAATATATATTTATGGAGATATATTGTGATATAAACATTTACATTCACACATGCATGAATGTATTTTGCGAACAAAAGTTTGTATACTTTACATACTTTACATACAGTAAGATATTGAAGAAAGAACATAAAAATAATTATAACTATTGGCGTGCGAAATTATAACACAGTGGAAATTTGAATGGATGGAAATTTGGCAACACTCACTCTTCCTGTCTGGCATCATCATCTGTGGTGGTGGTGGTTGTGTCGGACACGGACGGCGTCGTGTTGTCCGTCTCACGCACGTCGGACAACACGTGACGTCCGTCGCCTAGTCCGGACAACCGGGTAACCTCGGACAAATCGGGCAGTCGGAGAAGAGAAACATCTCCGCAGCGACGAGCCAACAGGGCCCAGGCGCTTGGTGAAGAATTTCTCATATTTCTGCGCCAACGACGCCAACTGCATGTCAACACACACACATGAAGTACACATGTAATGAAGTATTTCATGATACTAAATATATTTCGTTATTTAAAAAATAATCAAATTAGTGATAGTTTATACAGTATGTCGGATCATGACTTTTGCACCAGACATAATCAGTTGAATTTGAGTCCACCACCATTCAGAACTATATTATTTAAAAATTCGTTTTTATACTCAGGACCAATTATTTGGAATTCTTTACCCAGTGAATTAAAATCCACAGTTAACACTGAATCTATAGGACAATTTAAGAATAGATTGAAAAAATTCTTTTTAGAGAAACAAAATGCAAATTCAGAATGATATATAATAACCATATTAACAAGATTGCGGTTATATTTTAAGTTGTGTTACTCCTTATTTTTTTTATGCTATTCATGTTATTTTTATTGTTTCATTGGAGCTAAATATTACAACTATACTGATGTGTTGTTCTAAGTATATTACATGCCATTTTTTGTGACCTATTTTTTCACACAAGAGTATGTCTAAATGTTTTGTTAATGTATATATATTTATAACGTGTCTGTCCAAGAGTTATCACTCGACAGACTATGCCAAATTGTTTGATATTTTGTCACTGTACTTTTATGTTGTTCATGGCAATAAACTTTGAACTTGAACTTTGAACTTGAACACACATACACACACACACACATACATATATATATATATATATATATATATATATAGATATATAAACACTCAATTCATAAAGACACAAACACACACACACATATATATATATATATATATATATATATATATATATATATATATATATATATATATATATATATATATATACAGACACACAAGCACACATACATAGATACATACACAGTCATATTCACACACAAATACACACTGACACACACACACACACTGACACACATACACTGACACACTGACACAAACACGAAGTAGTTAGCCCATAGAAGGTCTAAATATACCTCTCCAGTACGTTATACGAGTCGTACGATGACGGATGGTGGCTGGTTGAAGGCGCAGTTGTGACGGACGAGTCTCCGTATAACATCTCGTCTTCGTCATCCATATCACTGACATACATACACACACATGTACACACACAAATACGTACATATACATACACACACATATACACAAATAAACACATACATACACACAAATACACACATACATACACACAAACACACACAAGCACACACTCTCAAGCACACACTCTCAAGCACACAGGCACACATATAACACACACAAACACACACACATACATAGAGACATAGATACACTCACAAATATGAATATATACACATCCCATAAGATCTAACACACACACACACACACACACACACTCAAATACACACAAATACATACACACACACGTACGCACAAATACACACAAACACATACACACATACATGCAAATGTGTACAATAAATTATTAGCCTGCCAAATCAAGCGATAAATATTGAGTGGAAAAATAATAGGAAAAAATCGATGTTATAAATGATATAACTATTAAGACATGACGGTTAATGATTGTAGCAAGTCCATCTTTGATATTTATCAATCCATAAGCATAATCAATAAAATGATAATAATATTAATAAGTAGCTCGCATAATCTACAAGATTTACGACAATTCGTAATTATTCACAAACAAATCATGTGAAAATATACACAATTTAATAAATTGAATATAATAATTTTAATAAATTTAAATATAATAATAAATAATAAATTTATAATAAATATAAATAAATAAATAAATATAAATAAATAAATAAATATAAATAATAAATTTTAATAAATTGAATATTTAATAATAAATTGAATATTCACTGATTCAATTGGTAGAGAATCGTTATCGTAAAATTACTAACAGAGTTGTGGCTGTGTTGAGTGTCGGCTGCGTCGATTCCGACGCATCGGCACCGACGCAGCCCGCGGTAGCAGCAGCTTGCTCGCTTCCTGTGTCCACCTCGTGCGTGTTGGCCGGCGCTTCGGCCGATAATGCGCCGCTTTCGTCGACAAACGCCGTGAGGGCCACCACATCTGTCCCCGTCCACAATACAACAGTGCGTGTAAAGTAAAGTGTAAAGTAAATTGCATTTATTGCACATCCATCAAGATATTATCATCATTAGGCTTTTCAGTGCAATATGCACTCAATTTGTATTCGCATTCATGACATAAACATATATACATACATACACATACAAAGACACAACATATATACGTATATCATAACTCGAAAGGTTTGTGTGTGTTTGTGTGTGTGTGTGTGTGTGTGTGTGAGTGAGTTGTATGTCTGTCTGTCTCTCTGTGTGTTTGCGAGTGTCCGTATATATGTGTGTGTATGTGTGTTTGTGTATGTGTTTGTGTATGTGTGTGTTTGTGTCTATGTGTGTTCGTGTGTGTGTGTGTGTGTGTGTGTGTGTGTCTCACTCTCGTTCTGTATATATGTGACTATGTGTGTCTGTGTCTATGTGTTTGAGCGTGTGTGTGTGTGTGTGTGTGTTTGTATGAGTGTGTGCTAGTTTGTATATGTATGTGTGTGAGAGAGAGAGTGTGTGTATTTGTTTGTGTACTTGTGTGTGTGAGTGAGTGAGTGAGTGTGTGTGTGTGTGTGTGTGTGTGTGTGTGTGTGTGTGTGTGTGTGTTGAGCGTTTGTGTGTGTGTGTGCGTGTGTGTGTGTTTTAATGTTTGAGCGTTTGTGTGTGTGTGTGTGTGTTTTAATGTTTGAACGTTTGTGTGTGTGTTTGTGTCTATGTGTGTTCGTGTGAGTGTGTGTGTGTGTCTCTCTCTCGCTCTGTATATATAGTTGTGGCCGCAAGCCGACACAACCTGCCGTATCGAGCGTTCGCGGCACACTGACGTGCAGCTGCTCGCCAACCAGCGTAAACAGCGCCATCTGTGAGCGATCGCTGAAAACTATAGTGTACGGATGCGCCACAGAGGCCGCCACAATCGCGCCTTCAAGCGGTGAACGCACGGCGCACACCAATTGGCTTCCGCGAAGTAATAGCACTCGATTGATTGTCACCTATGCGCAGCAAATAGGCGAACATCAATCAACAAACCGATATTGCAAAATAAGAACAGAAAATAATAGTGAAAATAGCAGAGAAACATGAATAAATTAAAAAAGATCAAAGGAAAATGGTGGAAACAAGAAAATGTGTTAAATAAAAGATAAGAGAGAAAAGAGCGAAAAATAGCAAGAAAATAAATAAAAGATGAAAAAAACAAACAGTGAAATCAGAAAAAAGAACGAAAAGAAAACAGAAAAATGGAACAATGGAAAAAAACAAATGAAATAAATAAAAGAGACGAGCAAATAATTATAGATTAAATAAAAGATAAGAGATAAAAGAGCGAAAAACAGCAACAAAATAAATAGAAGATGATAAAAACAAACAGTGAAATCAGAAAAAAAGAATTAAAAGAAAACAGAAAAATGAAACAATTGAAAAAACAAAAGAAATAAATAAAAGAAGACGAGCAAAAAACAGCGAACAGTAAGTGAGAGGGACAGAGCAAATGTGAGGAAATAGGTAAATATTAATATAATAATCATAAAAGCAAAAAAACACACAAGAAAATAATGCTCCGCCACACACACTAACCACTTTAGAATTCACTTCTGGTGTTATTTGAGAAAGTCTCAAAAGCGCTCACACACACAAACACAAACAGAGAGAGAGACACACACACACACACAAACAAACACAGAAAGATACACACACACACACACACACACACATAAACAGACACACACACACACACACACAAACACAGAAACACACACACAAGCACACACACACACACACACACAGAGAGAGAGAGAGAGAGATACCTGCACACACACACACACACACACACACACACACATATATATATACAAACAAACACAGAAAGATACACACACAGACACATAAACACACAGATACACACAAACACATACAAACATAGAAATACACACACACACACACACACACATAAACAAACAGACACACAGATACACACAAACAAACATACACACACACACAAGCACACACACACACACAGAGAGAGAGAGAGAAAGAGAGAGATACCTGCACACACACATACACACACAGAGAGAGAGAGGGAGAGAGATACCTGCACACACACACACACACACACAGAGAGAGAGAGGGAGAGAGATACCTGCACACACACACACACACACACACATACACACACACACACACAGAGAGAGAGGGAGAGAGATACCTGCACACACACACACACACACACAGAGATACCTGCACATACACACACACACATACACACATATAATTACCTGCACAATAAGTCGGTTGTTGTCGAGATTGGCTGCTAGCACGGTGCGGTGTTGTGTGTCAAACCCGCTGGCATCCAGCTCGTTAATGGACTCGTCGGTCTGTAGCACCATCGTACGTCCGCCTGTGCCATCCCTGCCGTCGCTGTCTTGATCTTGGTCGCGCGCCTGCTGCTGAGTGAGCAGAAGAAAGGCGTGCTGTGGGCCAGAGGCGGTGCTAGCTGAGGCAGAAGAGGGGGGCGAAGTGGGGCCGATCACAGTCCACATGTCGTCGCACAGAGGTAGCTCAAATGTCGACACAACCTGTGTGTTGTATTCGGTTTACATACACAAGCACACAAATATACACACACACACACATAAACATACACGAAACACACACAAGCACACATACACATACACATACACGAAACACGCACACACACATACATAAACAAAACACACACACACATACATAAACGAAACAAACACATACACACACATCAACGAAACATGCACACACATGCACACACATCCATAAACGAAACACACACATACAGGCGAAACACACGCACACACTCACGGAACACAGACACACACACACAGACACACACACACACACATGCATGAAACACACATACACGAAACACACACATACACACACGAAACACACGCACATACACACATACGGAACACACGCACATACACACATACACAAACAGACAAGCACACACACATGCACGAAACAAGCACACACATACACGAAACACACACACGAAACACACACATGCACGAAACACACATACATACACACGAAACACACACACACACATACATACACGAAACACACACACACACACACACACATTCATTTATATTGTTGATGGTGTAATGTTCACAAAAATATATTACTTAAACTATTTACATTACTTACATTACAAATTAAGCATTCACATAAATGCAAGACCTACATTGCGCATTCATTCAAACACGTTAAAATAATTTCGAAATACATTGCTCATATTACACATTCAACATATTACATTCACATATTCAACATATATATATTACATAACATAACATATATTCAACATAATATATTAACATTCACTCCAACACATTACCCACATTAAACATTCCATTAAACACATTCAACATATTAAACATTCACTCCAACACATTAAACACATTAAACATTCACTCTAGCACATCGCTTAAACAACGACCAAGGTCAACGACCCTACAAAAAGGTCAACGACCTCACAAGGTCAACGACCTGACCTGTGGTCGGATTGAGCGCTGCAGTACGGACAGAGCTCCGTTCTTGCCGTATCCGGACGTGGCCACCAGCTCAATGTCCGGCTCGTCGGCGGTGGCGCCGGAAAACTCTTCGGACAAGAAGGCCGGATGCCCCATCACCAGCTGGCCGCACGGACTAATGTTCATTAGGCTGTCGCACACCTGCACACGCGCATACAAACACACACACACGTACACACACACACACATCATCAAGATGCTAGTGAAGGGAAATTGTGGGGTTATCTTGATGCTCGTGAAGGGAAATTGCAAGATCTTGATGCTCGTGAAGGGAAATTGCAAGATCTTGATGCTCGTGAAGGGAAATTACAAGATCTTGTGCTAGTGAAGGGAAATTATGGGGATATCTTGATGCTCGCGAAGGGAAATTGCAAGATCTTGATGCTTGTGATGGGAAATTGCAAGATCTTGATGCTTGTGAAGGGAAATTGCAAGATCTTGTGCTCATGAAGGGAAATTGTGGGGTGCATTGCTGTATTATGTTGTATTTATCATATATATCAGTATTTATCATGTTTTTGTTTGTGTATGAACATACGACGCTAGTGTTGTAATGCGTGCAAACGGAACACGTCCTACCAATTACAATACGAGTAAAAGACTCAATGGACTTTTGTTGTCATTATTGTATTTTATTGTTGCTTTTTTGTGTTATTTTATAGGACAATATACTCAAATGGACTGAACTGAACACACACACACACACACACGTACACACACCAGAAATATGTCGACAGAAGATCAAACAGGACAATTCTCCTTATAGGAGCATATAAAAGTGGAATATGTTAAATGACAGCGGGATAAAAGAGACGAGAATAATTAAATCTTTTAAAGAAAGTCTGGATAAATCAGGATTTGGAGACAGGACAGCTCGAACGCTAGCTAATATGCCGTAATGTATAAATAGGTGAACACAAACACACACACACACACACAGACACACAAACACACACACAGGGACCCATAGACACACAGAGACACCCACACACACACACACACACACACACAGACATCCACACAGACACACAAAGACAGACACCCACACAGAAACACACACACACACACAGACACCCACAGACACACACACACACCGACACACACACACAGACAGACACACACAGACACACACCGACACACACAGACAGACACACACACAGACAGACACACAGACAGACACACACACACACATACACACACACACACACACACACACACACACACACACACATACACACACACAGACAAGCACCCACACAGACACACACCCACACAGACAGACACACACACACACACAGACAAGCACCCACACAGACACACACCCACACAGACAGACACACACACACAGATAGACACTCACACAGAGACAGACACACAGACAGACACACACACAGATAGACACTCACACAGAGACAGACACACAGACAGACACACACACAGACAGACACTCACACAGACAGACACACACACACACACAGACAAGCACCCACACAGACAGACACTCACACAGAGACAGACACACACATACAGACAGACACACACCCACAGACACCCACACAGAGACAGACATACACACAGAGACAGACACACAGACACACACACCCACACACACAGACACACACCCACACAGACAGACACACACACACAGACAGATACGCACCTCGAACGAGTATTGTTTGATGGTTGTTGGTCCGACGTCTTCGCTGCCATATACTTCCAATTCCTCCAGATCCAGGGTACGACCACCGCCTCTGGTCTCCGCTAGAAGATCTAGCACACACACACACATACATACATACACACATACATACACATCACTCTGTATAAAAATGTATTCATATATTTAGGACTCTTGAAGTATGGAAAATTGTTCGTGAATGGTTTGAGTTTCATCGTTAAGCAATAGCTAAGCAGTAGGTTTTAAATAATTAAACTGAAATTCAATTGAAGTGAGCCAAAATTGAACTAGAATCATCGTTGGCATTCATTTGTATAGCGCATATTATAACACACGCACGAAAAAGACAAATCTTGGAGCAAAAAATATAAACAAATATTCAAGACTTAGGAAAAACCTAAATTGTTATTGTATTTCGAAACGAAATATGTAAATATATACCATAAAAAACAGACAACATATTTTCATGTGTCGGGGGAAGCCTTAAAGGCAGAAAAACCAAAAAACAAAGTAAAATTGTTCGTTCTTAAGGTTAGCGTTGCTTGCTGTAACTTTTATTTATATTAAAACATGAGCTCAGATTCATAATGACTGTAAGAAGATCGGCAATCTCCACTAGAAAATTGAGTTTTGACATTGGGTTTTGTCACTCACGTATGTTTCAAGAGAACGGTGTTTAATAAGCATGTGGTAAATTTGTTCATAGAAGACATGTCACTCAGAATTATTTCTCTATTCTTCACCGATTTCTTCCACATATTCACACCGTTTTTGGCCAAAGTTCTATTTCTGAAATACGTTCTTCTGAAATTCGTTCTTCAAATCTGTAGATTTTTGTGGAATTTTTGCAATTAAACAAGTTGAACAAAAATAAACTAAAACAAAACACAAATAAATTAAATTGAAATGAATAAAACCGATTACTTGAACGCGGAAAAATTTACAAAATTTACAATACACAAACGCAAGTTGAAGTCGAAATGAATTAAAATAATTAGCCGCGACAAACCTTGGATTTTGCGACGTTTAGCAACGCCGGGTGCGTCAGATTCGCCGCTGCGCTCCTGAATTCGCAACAGCAGCGAATTTCCGAGTCGTGAGCCGAGAAATAAATACCGCCCGTCACATACAGTCATCTGAAAATAAAGTGCACACACACACATACACACACACATACTTACATACAAACTCAAGCACACAAATATATACATAAATACAAACGTATAATATTTATTGTGGACAATTTATATGCAGGTGTATACAGGAATATATTGAACCAGAGTACAAATATAGATAAAATGTAAAGATGACATTTATATTATGGTGGAAAAATAAGAATAATGTATCAGGTAGAAATAATTAACATGTAAACACTCACACATACACAAACACACACACACACAAGCACACAAACACACACACACACACACACATAATCTCTGAGATATACAGCAAAGCTCAAAAGAGAAATGGGATAAATAAAAATTAATACAGAAAAAATCAGATACAAAGTAAAGAAAAAATACATCAATGTCGGTAAATTCATAATTAAAGTATGAAAAATAACTTTATAGCGACTTGTAGAAGCAAACTAACAAAAAAACATAGCCAAAGTGGACAAACAAGAAACAAGACTAGAAAAACAGCTGAAAAGGACAAGAAACTGTAAGAAAAGACAAGAAACTGAAAAAGGACAAGAAACCACAAGAAAAGACAAGAAACTACAAAAAAGACAAGAAACTGTAAGAAAAGACAAGATACGTTTGGCGAAATTGCCGGTTGCCACTGACACATGAGGTGAGGACACTGTTGGCAGCCCTGTCCAGCTGAATATTGCGCACGGCACGCATGCCGTCCGTCACCAGCGTTGCCAGATATAATTCGCCAGATTTTAGCGAAAACAACAGCTGATCGGCGCCAATAAACGTGCATTGCGAACAATCCAGTGTTAGTTGCACATTCTGCATCGACTCTGATACACAAATACACACAGACACACACACACACACACATACACACACACAGGTTATGTTAGGTTAGGTTAGTTTATTGACCGCAGCATAGCATAACACATGAAAATAAAATACACATGGAAACTACACATGAAAATAACACATGAAAATAGCACACACACGGAATGGTCCATAATAAATATAAAGTAAACGAGAACATAATGACAAAATACCACACTGTTATTATTGCACAACAATCACTTCGTTTTAACGCCACAATATATAATGAACGTGTTTGCACTATTTATATACAATCAAACAAAACAGTTCACATCACACACACACACACACACAGACATATATACAAATTAACAGACATACACGGACACATACACATAAAGAGACATGTAAATAAAGACACCATACACACACACACACAGACATATATACACACACACACACAGACACAGTCATACACACACACACAGACAGATATACAAATTAACAGACAGACACGGACACACACACACACACATATCAATATAAATAAAGACAACACACATATACAAACACACACACACACACACAGACATAAATACAAATCAACAGACACGTCTGTATTGTTCATATTACGTGAAAACTATCACAATAGAACACAGGCAGCGTTGCCGCGCATGAGGGCCAGACTAACTCGCTGAATTCTTTGAAAAAAAAGAAGAATTAGCCAGGCAGTTTCACGCTTCTCGCTTGTGCGCTCTGTTATCTTTCGACCACAGAGCTTTCTTTCGAAATTAACAGACAGACACGGACACACACACACACACATATAGGTGATACATGTAAATAAAGACAACACACACACACACACACAGACATACAAACAAACACAACACACACAAACATACAGATATAAGTAAAGACAACAAACACACACACACACACATACACACACACACACACACACACACACACACACAGACATATACGGACAGGAAGAATGAAATACAATTTTATCAATTGAAACACAAACAGTAAGAAGTAAATTAAACTACCAAAATCAACCCGTATATTATTACACACTGATTAAGATAACACAGTAAGGCAAAATTAGAACTAGAATCATATAATTTATAACGAGCAGAAAATAATAAAAACAATAAATAAATGAGATTACCAAAAACAATAGATTAGTATACCTGATAAATATTATTAAATAATACAAGCTATTATTTACTGTACTAATGAATAGTATATGTTTATCCAATAGTATAATAATTAGCCATACACAATCAATATGCAAATTAGGATCGAACTGACAAAATAAACTCCCCAAAAAATAAATAAATCAATCAAAATTAACCAATATATAAATAACAATCAATCAATAAATCTAATCTAATCGAACAATCAATATGTACAATCAGTAATCATGGATAATCAATATGCAAATGAGCGCGTGGCTGTCTCAACTGAGAGGTACACTGGTGGTTGTCGGAGCGAGGCTGTTTAGCGCTAGAGCCAGAGTCGGCACGCTCTGGTTGAGATAAAAGAGCGAATTCACCGCCAACACCAAACATCCTCCTATTGGCCGAGGCACAGAGATGAGCCCCAAACAGTCGTGTGGAAGATTGGAAGTAGACCAGATGACCGGGTGCACTCGTTCGCTGGTGTTCAGCGATACGGCGACAAAATGACACGTGTCACGCCGTACCGCCAACCGGCTGTCACAAACAGACAGACAGACACACACACACACACAAAGAGAGGTATAGACACACATATGAATACACTGAAACATAGACAGACAGACAGACAAATAGACACATGCACATAAACAGACACACTCAAACTCAGACAAACAGACATACACACACAAACACACACACGCAGACACACACACACACACACACAAAGAGAGGTACAGACACACATATGAAGACACTGAAACACACATACACACAGACATACAAATGGACAAACACACACGCACAGATACGTAAACAAACACACACATTCACACATATGAATACACATACACATACACACACGAACATACAAAACAAATAGATACACAAACACACACACACACAAACACACACACACACACACACAAACACACACACACACACACACGAATCGCTCTCTTTCGTTCACAAACATAAAAACATACACACATAAACACACAAACAAATAGTGATAGAGTGATAGAGAGAGATATCCCAAACGTATATACAATATAAATTTGTTTGCCTGAAATAAACACACATACACAAATCTCTCCCTCTTTATGACAAAATACACACACACACACACACACACACACACACACACACATACACACACACACACATACCCGCTGTAAGTGCGCAGTGGTTCGAATAGAATTGCCAGCGTGGGCTCGTAATAGCCGCTGAGAAATTGCATGTCGACCACATTAGAAATGGGAGTGTGTAGTGATGCCAGATCGACCACGTAGGTTGGCAACACTGGTGAACGTCGCGCGCCGCCGCCGCCGCCGTCGCTGGTGTCGTTGCTGCTGGTGTGCGACACCACCTGATGTGACAACACAAGCCGACAAACAGTAAAGTTGCCAAATTCTGCCGCGTTGCCAGATTTAGCGAAAAATAAATAAGTGGGCTAGATGGAAGATTAACTAGCAACACACACACACACACACACACGCACACACACACACACACACACAAACACACATATACTCACACAGCACACAAACAAACACTGAAATACACGTATATAACTGTATATACACGAAAACACACACACATTCACGCAAGCACACACACACACACAAACACACATAAAACACCCACACAAACAGACACCAAGGAAAAAATAATACACAAAGATGCAGAGAAAGAGAGAGAGGGGGAAGAGACGAACTTCTTTACGGAACGGCAGAATAGCTAGTTGTTGGCCATATACTAGCATTACAGCACATCTGTTGTCCGGGTCCACTCGCAAAATAGGAGTGTGCATCTCACAACTACCAATCTGACAAACAAACACACACACACACACACACACACACACACATACATATTATTAGTATTATTAATTACAGGCAAAGCCAGTGGCATGAGGGAAGAGTGCAAGTGCACTATTACCACCCTGTGCGGTGGCCCCATGTGTACCCTGGAAGCTAAGCAAAAGATAAAATGAAAGCTAGAATGAAGAAAGAAGCAAACAAGAAATAAACAACACATAAAGTGAAAGTATCAAATAAAAAGCCTAAATAAAAGTGTACACATATAATCGTGTAACAGACTGATTCAGTTAATACGGTAACGTAAACACTAACTATAAAATCGTATAATGATAATTAACCAAATAAAATTACGAATAAATAAATAAAACACAAAATCAACCCATATATGTAAAAGTCAGTATATGCAATTCAAGTGATATATTGTAGAGCCCAAAAGACAAATCAGATAAGATAAAGAAAGTATATGAAACGGATAAACTTGATGTAACTTTGGAAATGTAACGAAGATGTAACTTTGGAAAAATTTAGTTAATAACAGCCCCTACGGTCTCCATTAAGCTGGACATTTTTATGCTCTACTTTATGATCAATTTTAACATAACGCGCGAGGTAATAAGGGCACATATCGACGCAGCTTCCAGCGATAATCATCTCTGTAGTGTGATCGTGTGCAATGAGAGAGTGTGTGTGAGTGATTGTGTCTACGTTGACTGAGATTGTGTGTGTGTGAACGTGTTAATGTGTCTTTGTGTTATCGTGTACAGTTGAATTGCGTATTGCGTGCGAGAGTGTGTGAGCGGGTGTGTATAGCTGTGTCGCTGTGTGTGTGTGTGTGTGTGTGTGTGTGTGTGTGTGTGCGTGTGTGTGTGTGTGTTGTCAAGTGTGGATGCCCCGCGGCGGCGAGCGAGTGACCGGCTCGCCGCTGATTGGTTGTGGTGGTGCGCGTCAGGTCTATGCGCGCGTGTGTGTGTGTGTGTGTGTGTGTGTGTGTGTTCCGGTGTGTCACCGTGTGAGCTAGAAGTCGTGTTTGAGCTGCGGTTGTGGCGTGACGTCTTGTAGGCGCGCGTGGGGCAGTGATGCCCACGCGCGCCTGTCTCTGAATATAGCCTAGATTTTTGTTTTTGTTACAATCTCACATTGTACTGATCGTGCTCAAACGAGTGCATGCTGACGGCACGTAGCTGATGCGTGCGCGGCCAGAATTCGGCCAGCACCAGGCGGGCGGCGCCGAACGCCAGCAGTAGCAACGAGCGGCGTGCGTCGGCCGGACGGACGGCGGCGACGGCAAGAAGACGGCCGTGCAGCCAGCTAGCTGCGGCCGCATCGCACGAAGACCACACGCACGTCAGACGCATCTTGACGTGCCGGCAATCAGCTCCGCCGACGCCTCCGTCATTCTCGGAGCCTGAGAGGAAAAGAGATGAGCAAGTACAAGTACCAATAGAGATAGGCTGAGATACGCACATATGGACAAACACACAAACACACCGGCACACACACACACACACACAAAATACAGACAGCCACAAAGACAAACAAACAAACACACATACGTATACACACACACATATACAGACAAGCAGACAAACATACATACACACACACACAAACATATAGACAAAAATTCTACCAGGTAAATACGAAAATGCATATGCAATCAATCAGAGGAAATCTGTGAAAAAGTTATATTTGTATTCTCGCTCAATTTTTTTCGATTAACTTTCATTCAATGGCGGCGCCAAGGGGGGATAAACCCCCCTCCCCAAAAAACGAGCCAATCCCCCTTTGAGTCCTTCCAAAAATCCTAACCATGAACGTTTCCTCAGTGTAGTTGCTCATGTTTCGCCAATCCCCGCATCTCTTTCCTTAGCCCCCCTAGCGGAATATCCTGCTGCCGCCACTGCTTTCGCTGTTATTTGTGACTGTGATGGGGTACCACTCACTGGCGTAGAGAGTGTCCTCACTCGGCGACGTCTCACACTCGACTGATGTCTGTTCGGGCACGAGCTGATACACTTTGAGCACGTTGGCTCCGCCCACAATCAGCTGACGCCCGTTGTAGCCGAGAAAGTCGCAGTAGAGACTGAACTCGACGGCCGTCGTCGGATGTACCGATTTGTGCACCGAAAACAGCGACATTGCAACGGCAGCAAAACGGCGTCTAGTAGTGCATGCCCGTGTTGGACGTGGAATTCACAACGGCAGCGCTCGTAGAATGAACTGAACGCAGTGAGAGCACAGCTGAAAATGCAAACAGGAAATGAGAAAACACACATGCAAATCCGCTCGGCAAAATTGAAATTGACGACTTTTAAGCGCGCACCAGCCTGTTGAGACTGTATGGCGCTGCCCCACTGTGTGCCCATCTACAGTAGTGACTCCCGGTAGACTCAAGCGGAGGTGTTGATGAACGAACCCGGGCCGGGATTCGAACCGCGAACCTCGAATTGAGAAAAACTTGAATACTAAACTAAACTAAACTTGAATTGAGATTAAACACTAAATCATATAAATTGTATATAAAAAACATGTCAATTATATAACTGGAGATGAAATAGAGATGTTATAATTGATGTTTCACGATTAAACAAATACATATTTCAACCTGTCTTAAGCCGAAAGCTAACACGTTGAACAAAACACGTTTAATCATTTCCGTTGTTTATTATTTATTGTTAATTATATCAGGCGTTCGGCAGATGACAAACTTTAAAAGGTATATAACAGACCCTTCAGATAACACACAAAAAACACGAGTTCAAAATACTCAAACTTGAGTCGGCATTCATATTTGTACGCACTGCGTTGTCTTAGTCTTAAACTCAATATCGTATATTTGATATATGTCACATAAATGAGAAATAATAGCGAAAATATTTGGATGATTATGAGCAATAATTGAAATATTTAACTGTTTGAAATTGAGTTCCAATAACAGCGGCCTAATTACAATCGTGGTTTTGTCACATGCTGGGCTTCTCATGTATTAGATCTATTTGTTCAGGGTTTTTTTCAATTCATAGGTCGGCTTCTTATCATTTGATTTGCGCTTATAGAGGTAATAAGTAGACAATTAGGGATAGGATCTGGCCAGATGATTTGTTGTCTCGCTGGTTAGAACTAATACGAATGGAGTTAATGATAGAATCCGAACGGCGTAGAGTAATTATCAAAACATGTGTGATTGGAAATGGAAGAATCTGTACGGAGCACTGTCAGAACGTTAAGAGAATGGTAATCACAAGAAAGATACACGTATCGTCTTGTTTGACAGATAATACTTCACGTTCCTTAACTTTTCACTTGACAGGGGTATAAACTGTCTTTGTTTTAGGTTTTACCGTTGTAATTAAGAAATTACCATGCAATAATTTCTACACCAACCAATTGTGCTACGTTCTGTTGACAGATTCGATAAGATCAACGCGTTTATAGGCGATTTGTCTTCATTTGGCTTTTTCTGGGTAGCTACTGTGCGTGTTTGTATATGTGTGACGCTTGTGGCGCATTTTCGACGACACAATGGCTGTGCCGACGCCCGGTGCTCCGGCGGCCTTCAACGAGGCACAGATGAAGCTGATGCAGGACCTGGAGCTGGAAGTGATGGCCGATCTCTTCAACAAGATGACCTTCGCTTGCCACAGAAAGTGTGTGCCGAACAAGTATCGCGACGCCGAGCTGAGCAAGGCCGAGTCGGTGTGTCTGGACCGTTGTGTGGCCAAGTACATGGAGCTGCACGAGCAGCTCGGTCAAAAACTGACCGCCATCTCGCAGCAGGGACGGCAGCAGCCCGGGGCAGCGGTGGCGGCCGCCTCTGGAATGGGCTCGCCACCTCTGCAGCCGTCGTGACGTGTGTGTTGCGAGCCGGCATCTTCTAGTCTCACAGTATAAGTGCGCTTGTGTCTGTGTGTGTGTGTGTGTGTGTGTGTCAGCGTGTATGAGACATGGATGTGGTGCTTTTCAATGCGCCGTTCTGTTGGATCAAAGAGCATATGTCGGGGCAAAGTTGTGTGGATTTGTGAATTGATCGGGAATGATCGTGTGTTCTAGCGACATTTTTATCGTTTTTGGTGCGATTTCGTGTGTGTGTTTTTCGAGTGAGTTTTTTGTGGCAAGAATCAGCGCTATGGTTTTTGTAACAAAGACATGCCATCATGTTTATGTATTGATTGCATTCACTCCATTTACTCCTCATTCATAATGTGATGCGGCGTAATAAATGCTGGTGCTTTTTAGTGAAGGTCGTTGATCACTTCGATGGGGAATTTCAAGTACTTCATGGCGTCGTTCATGTACTTGGTGAGCGGCACTCCAAACATCAGAATGTGGTTGTCGTAGTAGGTGAAGCGCCATAGACCGTGGTGTTGATCACGCGCGTCCAAATCCCAAATAAGAAAACATTTAGCCAGTGATCGGTAGAGCCCGTCGTCTTCCCATGTGTGCATCTTAAAGAACACGGTGTAAATTGAGTTTTTGCCCGTGATGTTGACACGACACTCTCCGCCTTCGTCCAGGTTGCCTTCGATGATGAAGTCGGATGGGTGCAGCGGTTTGGCATCGCTCATCATTTGCCTCAAGTGTTCTTCGTAGGGTTCCTTCAGAAGAGTGTCCACTTCATTGAGTGCGACGTCCGGTTTCTTGTTGACTGCGTGGTCGACAAAGTACATGGTGTGAAACGTACCGCTGAGATGCCGTCCCGATATGCCAAAGTGATATGTTCTTGAAACATCCGGAATGATACACTCCCTTCCCAAACGATTGGTGCTCCATCGTATCCATAGGTCCCAATCATAGGCCTGTCCTTTTCGAGGCCATTTGGACAACAGTGTTTGGATATCTTTGCGGCGCATCATCCAACCGAGTCCTGGCATGTACTCGACTCGATAGATAAGTGCTGGGTCACTGCTAGAAACTTCATAGCCGTTGTCATTCCAAGCTGATATGCACCACAACGACTCATCATAGTCCAAAAGATGCGTTGTCTGGCTGAAGTAGCTGATGAAGTCCGGTGATACTTCGAGATCTTCTTCCAGAAAGATGACCCTACTGGCCTCCGGGTAATAATGCCACACATCGGTCATGATGGTCTTGTAGTGCTGCCGTATCCGCAGCGTTATATCGGTCTCGTCATTGGCCGAAGGCACATATCGTATGCCCAACAACTCGCAAAGGTCCTCCACTTCGGTAAATTCACCGTCGACAAACACGGCCACCTGGCCTTTCATTACGCCACGATTGGTGAGCAGCGTTTTCATTGAGCGCCACAGAGCTGTGGGCCGGTTGCTGGCCACTACAGCTATTGGCACGTCCGTAAGGTTGTTTTGATCGAGCTGCTCTGCGACCAGAGGCAACACGTGATCCACTCGGCAGTCGCAAAGACTGCCGTAGCCGTCGTATTTCTCACAGAAACGTGAGCGCGCTCGGTTCGCCACTGTTTGTGGCCATGAGCAAAGAAGGTACCTGGGTTCAATGATCGGAACTGTGACGCTAACATGTAAGGCCGATTGACCTTCGATTCCGATGGTCTGCATGCGAGAGTTGGAGACGAACGCTTCACTGTACACCGGTCCGTCTTTTCTTTTAACCAGAACATGTCGATCGCCGATGCCGAGCTTGTGGTATTGTAGCGCTCCCATCTGTTTCATCAAGGCTCTCACCTCTGGAATCTGCGCCACGCCTGGTCCCACTTCGCCTAGCGTGAAAAATACCATGAGGTTCTTGGAGGTTGTGTCTTTGAGTAGTCGTCGGAAGCTGTGGCCAGTGTCCATGCTCATCCATCCAGAGAACACTGCAAATTTTGCAACAACTTTATTAGGATTTTCTCATAATGAATCTCCTTACAAACTTTCCTCTAGGGATATCTTATTTGTGCATCTGAAAGCAAAGTATTATTGTTTCGTCGCTGGTGTAGTTGATAGTTTGTAGCTCACTTATTCACTATAAATTTGTTATAAATTAGTTATAGTAGAGGCTCGACTTTGGAATAATGCAGTTACGAGCAGCCCCTCGGCTTCCATTGAGCTGGGGACTTGTATGCGTTACTATATGATAAATGTTAATATCATGCGTGAGGTAACGGGGCCCCTCAACACTCGGGCCGGGAGATTTGGGGGCGGTTGCTACGGCTCTGTCTGTGTTTACTTACACGCTTCATTCAGCAGCCTGCCGCTGGATGGGTGGAGGATGACAACATAGAGACCTCGTTGTTCCAGACCTCGAGGGTCGTGATTGCGAGGATGAACTGGTATGACAGGTCTCCACCAGATCCGCTGTCCCTCCAACGTCAGGGTGGTATTGCTGTTCCAGATATTAACCTCCAGCAAAAGTCTCCGACTACTCAGCAACGGAGAGTCAGTTTCCATGGTGATTTCCGAATATTTTGTCGCTGAGGACTGTCCGGGAATTGCAAGACTTGCATCGCTTATGCATAGCACCACCAACATCAACCCTGTTGTTAGAAACTTGCGACCAATCGCCATGGCAAATGCCTATTCTTCAGCGTTTGTCCAAAACTTCAAAATTTCCCGGAACAAAATCCACTAGTCACACTGGACTTATTGACGACTGAACGCGCTACATGTTCACTACGATTTCAGAGACGTTTTCGGAGATAGACGGTATACACTAGCTACGCTGATGCTAACTGTGCATGGGCGACCATATCTCGACCTCATCCGCTTGACTGTTCATCAGATGCGTATGCTAGTGAACGCGTGTGTGTGTTTGAAGAAAGGACCGCCTCCTGTTGCCGCAGGCTACGGGACGGTTCAACGACCTTCGCTAGGCACTACCCAGTAGGCAGACGCATACACAATGCCATTTGATTCATTCACTTCGGACGTGTCTCTATGAAAGATGGGTAATACGTGTAAAATGTGTATGAAATCATTTTCATACCGTTCTCTTCGTCCGATATCATATCGTTGAAATGATATGTTGCTATATTCGAACTTGTGAACGGAACTCAGTTCATTCGCGCGTTGCGCATCTAATGTGATGGCTCATCATATGATCTAGGTATCTCGTCAATGATGGGATACTGAGATTACTGGTGACTGCGGTGATAAAAATGGCCCGCGTCCATTCACCATGTGCTTGATTCAATATTTCCTCGTGTTTCGCCAAGCCCCCACATATTTTTCCTTAGTCCCCTTTCAGCTCCCCCACCGTAAAGAGACCTGGCATCGCTCCTGGCTCGATTAATTACATTGTAATTATTTTCTTCCGAATCACACGTTTAGCTCACAAACTTACACCCTGAATCCATTTCCGTTCGTTGTTTCTCGTATAAATTTCAGATACATTCAAGTTTTCGCACACACACAAACACAGGCACACACATCATCATGTATTCATTCTTTAAATTATATCTATATATGAGATGTGTTTGGCTGGACAAATTTGAGACAAAAAACTTCGTTTTTTTATTTTTCCATAGCAGCAAATATCATGAGTAACGTGAGTTAAAATAATGCTAATTGATGAATACGCTAGTTGCATTGATCACAATGAATATGGTGTTGAGTAGGAAAAAACAACCACACAAAATTACAAGAATTAAATCAGGATAAAAATCTTCAATCAAAATGGTATCATCTTGTAAGCAATCGAACACTTAATATTGCTTCAGCCAATGTTCAGATGAAAGGCACAAGTCATTTCTGCTCAAAATCACAGGAACTATAGAAAATATAGATTAGGTCTAGTTTTCAATATAAAAGTCGACAATAAAAATGATTATTTAATTCAAAAACCCAATTAAGTCTTCATTATTATATAATCTAATCATTAAGATAATTCATTAAGAATATCTTATCTATTTCAGTGCAGAACTCAACGTCAGTCGGGAAGTGAGTTTGTGATGCTAAAAATGACATGCTAAAAAGTCTGGTAGACAATTCCACAGCGTAATGAACATGCAAATAAAATATTCCACACACACACAGGCACACACACAGACATACAAACAATTTATCACAGTCGAAATACGTACAAGCAGCGTTCCATCTAACATCGCGCAGTTGTTCGTCACAGAAATAGCCACATATATTATTTTATTAAAAATTTCCAGCAAAAATTTTCCGTCGCACGTGCGTCGTTTTTGCTGCGTCACAAGTGAACTGTATAAAACAAATAAATAATTTATTATATTTATAAGCAAATTGACTTACACGATATAAACAATTCATATATATTTAGACACATATTATTATTACTGATATAATATAAAGATATTAATCATATAATTAATAATATATTAATATATTACAATACATGTTAATAATATAATATAACAATATAATATATAAAACAATAACCATATAAAATATATTATTAATAATCTAGACAAAATATAAATATATAATTCCCCCGTTGCAATAGTTGACATTTTGCAATATTGCTCCAGAGAATCCTGCCCACCTTGGCATTGAGTTTGATTGGCCCAGCCTGTGGTGTCCACCCCTCGCTGTTGACAGGTGTGTGCATAGGCGGCGGCAGGCTCGCAAAAACAATGCTGCTTCGGCGAACATTCGAGAACATCCTGCACACAAGACCTACACACACACACACACACACACACACATACACATACATTTGCTGTAATAGATTATTGGATAAACTTCGTTTGAATATGTCTGTGTGTAGAATATTTATGCGTGAAATAGATTGCTACGTCAGAATTGTGTTACATTACAACTAAATTTGTGTTGTCTCCGGAATTGATAAATATCGTGCAGAGCATAGAGAAATTAGCATATTAGAGCCAAGATTATAGTGTGAAAATTGCTGTGGACTTCTACAGAATATATGTCGTAAAAGCTCTATTTTAACGGCATGTGGTTCTATTTTTCAAACCTTCCCCCGTAGTGTCGTTCAATTAGAGGGTACCGCTCTATTTTTCCACTAGCTGGTCAGAATTTTGAGAAGATACGCTAAGATTTATGGATAAAAAAGCAGTTAACGTACGCATATATATTTAACATAAGATACAAATTCAAGGTGATTACTGGTAGGTGATCATAAATTCACTAATAAAAATCAGTCAGTCATAGATATGGCCAAAAGAGAATAATTAATTAAAGTGACGTTTAATTAGAGGTGTCGTTCAATTAGAGATTTTAAGGTATACGCCTATATATTTTAAGTACTCACTTCAAGTAAGGAGTCACGTCCACATTGCTATGACACTGGGAAAACTTGTGTGAGCTCAAAATGGCACACAATCTTGTGGCTCTGGTTTGCAGTTGTCTATTAACCGCCATCATTCGCAACAGTTTCTGTCGTCTGCGCCATTTTCGCCGCTTCTCGTGCGGATATACAGCTCGTGAGCAGAACTTTGCGCCTGCCATTGCGCACACACACGCACATGCAGCTTGATCAAGAAGTTTTCAAAAAAGGAATACACAACCAAAATTATTTTGTGTCAAAGTGCTCCAATAATATTTAATGTGATAATTTTGTGTGGAATGTTTAATAATTTCACGCTTTGAAATGTTTTATCAACTTGATTTTTTTCGTTTCTTCGTTATTGTGAGATCACTTAAAAATGACCACATTTCCTAATTTTTTGGTCTATATTAACACATATTCAATGATTAGGTTATATATATGGTGAACATTCCTTTGATATCTAGGCAGTATTTTCAAATGAAATATTTAAAAAATCGTTATATAAGCGTGACAATATCAAAATATTGTACCTAATATAATTATGGTAGGGAATGGGTTAATTTTTGTATTCTTATTGTTCTTGTTGTGGTGGTTATATTTGTTCTCAGTTCTGCTTCAGTCTTGGATTCCCGATTACCTCCGACCCTCCAGGATCGTGCGAATTGTGACGCGCTGGAGGCGATCTTGTGACGTCTAGTCGTCCATTCGTCAGTCTTGTTGCCGTTGAAGTTGCCACAAAGACCGCACATGCGACCCTTATAAACTGGAGGAACTTTGACCTGCAGAAAACTGTCACCGTCCCACGTCACTGAAACCCCTGCGCAACACAACAATAAAGTAATCCTCTTCAAGCCAATAACTAAAGCAGGAGTTAGTAATCGAGGGTGTTCACGCCCCTAGGAGGTGCAAGCCTGGATACTAATGGATGCAATTCCTGTGTAGAATCAAGGAAAGGTGTATTTTTACCCGTGCTTTATATTCCTTCCAGGAAATTTGTCTGTCGAATATTTTTAAATTAAACTGTAAGCTATATAAATGAATATTGAACCAAAAAAGTTGGTTATTGTATCGTTTCTATTTTCTTCATACAATCAAGAACCCAGGGGGTGCGAGAGCTCACTGCTGATTTGAAAAAAGTTGCGAACACTGAAAAAGCTTAGGAATCACTGAATTAGAGAATGTCGCTCTATTTTTCAAGTGTTCCTACAAGATGCCGTTCTATTAAAGGTGCCCTTCAAATATAGGTTTTATATTGGTTGATACAACAGCCACACTTACCGATGCTGGCCAAGTTGACTAGGACATTGTAGTTGTCCTTAGGGTTCTGGTATATGGTCACTTCTCCCAGCTCAACAAACGGCAGTTTTACATCTTCTCCGTTCACCTTCACCTTGAAGTTCTGCTTCAGGGTGATCCGTGTATTCTTCACCTGTGAAAAATAGCACCGAAAACGTCAAGATAAAATCCCACTCAAACTTTCGGCCAGAAATGTAGCGTTGAAGAAATTGGAAACAATGGACGTTGGAATAGTTGATCAACAAAGAAAATAGGTGCTAAATAGAGCTCAAAAAAGTAATTTAGAATTTTGAAAGCGAAACCTTATTTTGGAGAAAAGGTAGCTGAAAAGTAACTCTATAAAATGGTCAATTTTGTGCAGTTCTGCACGAAGTAAATACCCCAGTCTTCATGAAATACTTCTATCCTTTCAACCAAGGATGTATCAGCTGACATTGAGATCTGGAAAACTTCATGCCGAGGCTGACCTTGATGAAGGCGGTCTTGGTCCAGCTGAACAGGCGGCTGTTCCTGGCGTCGTTGGCTACGCGCACCGAGAAACTCCCTCCAACACAGTCTTTGGCCAACATGTAGCGACACGTGCCCTGAAAATTGTACAACCTGCCGTCGAACGTGTTGTAGTGGGGATCTCCAAACACCTACCAACAAAAACAACAAGGAAAACAACATTCAACAGCAATAACAACATCATCAAGAACAACATCATCAAGATCAGGATCTTCAAGAACAACATCATCAAGAACAACATCATCAGCATCATCAAGAACAACATCATCAAGAACAACATCATCAAGAACAGCATCATCAAGAACAACATCATCAAGAACAACATCTTCAAGAACAACATCATCAGCATCATCAAGAACAACATCATCAAGAACAACATCATCAAGAACAACATCATCAAGAACAACATCATCAAGAACAACATCATCAGCATCATCAAGAACAACATCATCAAGAACAACATCATCAAGAACAACATCATCAAGAACAACATCATCAAGAGCAATATCATCAAGAACAACATCATCAAGAACAACATCATCAGCATCATCAAGAACAAAGTTTGCACGAATTCTCGTTTATTGCTAGATCACAATTGGCTGCTAGGTAGGTCATCCGCATAATAATCGGGCTTTGTTTTCAGTCTGAGAGGAGATACTAATGGAATCTACATAATTGAGAAATCTACATAATGGTCTATATAAGCTAAAGACTCTCCTTTGTGAATCCAACCTATATTTAAACACAATTAGAACACCGTTAACACACAACATCTTGAAATTATTTAGCATAGCGAAGCCAGGGTGGAAAGGGAGAATATATTTTAGCTTGGCCAACTCACCGTACAGATGGCGTCATCTTCGACGCAACGGCGACAACATTGGCCGTCGAGTTTGGCCGCGTGGTAGCCGAAGGGACAGGAGAGCGCAGGACACACGTGCTGGTGACATTTGATCTCGCCAGATTCACACCTGCATTGTGTGCAAGCGCCCATCTTCCAACTGGCTCCCTCCTGAATAACGGTCAGGTGATGGGTGCATGAGCAAAATGACGTCAAAAATAGGCAATGAAGATTGGAGATATTTTCTTGTTGTTGTTGTTGAAAATTCGGTGTTTTATCCGTGGGAATTCACAAAGAAATCATGAATTATTCGATAATTTTGCTTAATAAATGAAGTAAATATGATAATTTGATTGTTTTCTGAACAAAGTAGAGATAAATTTATTAATGAACAAAAATAAGTTTTGCGCGTAAAAATATAATTTGAAGTATATAATTTGTATTCTAAAAATGCAAATATCCCATTTCAGTGTTTATGAAAAACTTGTTGAATTTTGACAAACTTGTCAAAATAAAACTATAAACACATCATATAGTTTGAAAAATTTATACATGAATCCATACTTGACCAATACAGCTACCAAAAACGGAATATAAACAAAATATGGTGTATTTATCGACGTACGAAAATTGATAATTGATGTATACTTGCTTGTAATTTTTAAAATTGGCCAAAACTTGGAGATTTATTCCCAGTGTTTAACTAGCGTGTATTTAACTGATCATATACATATCTCCTTAAAATTGTATATTTTATGTTATGCACTGCCACTGATGCATCAAGGACTAATCAAATTTGCACTCAAGAATTTCAGAAAACGAAAATTACCCACATTCCACACACATACAATTAATGCTGTTTAGTAGTTCAAAAATGTTCAATTTTGCCACAGAGGCTTTTCTTAGATACAAATAATGGAATTATATATTAAAACCCCAGCAGGTCGTCCGTCACCTCAACAACTCGCCGCTTATGACGACAATAGCGCCGCACTCGCTGAGGCTGCCGACAGATGGCGCAGCAATCGCCCTCCACACGTACTTGCAGGTGGCGCGCACAGTCCAGTAGGGGACAAGTGCGTCGCTGACACACGCCAGTGCTGCCCTCACAGCGGCAGTCGGTGCAACTATCAGGAGCGAAGAGATCGCCAGGCCTCACTCGACCGAAGCTGGTGTGGCATTGACCAGAGTCCTCTCGAACTCGGCGAACACCTGACCATAAAACCACATAGAACGTAGAAAATCAGTCCGCTGAAGTCTTATTATTATTAATTACAGGCAAATCCAGTAGCATGGGGGAAGAGTGCAACCTGTGCGGTGACCCCATGTGTACTCGAAGCGGCCAAAAAGATGCAGAGAGAAAGAGATTTCGAAAAGAAAAGATTTCAGTCAGGAATATGAAAGACAATGAAGAAAGAATAAAAAAGAGATAAACGATGAATCAAATAAAAAAGCTAAATTAAATCGACAGCGACTTGAGGGGATAAGAATATTGTCGCTTTACCCGCTGCGTGTCGTAGGAGGCCACTAAAAGCGGACCTTCCTTTCCTCTTCCGTTTTCCGTTTTCCTTCGTGTCACATCCAAGGGAGAGAGCGAGATTCCAACAGGGTTGACACCTCCCAACTTAATTCTCCAATTGATTACGCTTTTACAAACAGTCTGGATTAGCTGTTGTCTGTACTTTCGTTTATGTGCTGCCTAACAAATATACAAGACTTTCTATTGCTGCTGTTCACTTAAAATATTTGGTGTAGAACAAAATTTAATGTTTATTTCCAGTGGCTTCTTCTAGTTGATTAGTATCCATTTTCCTGACCAAACTTTCATCTTTCCGAACTCTCTTCCTCTCTACATCATTCGAGTGCTTCCAGTACACATGGGGCCACCACAGGGTGGTAATAGTGCACTTGCACTCTTCCCATGTCACTGGACTTACCTGTAATTAATAATATTAATGAAAAAATGCTCACACCGACCTCGACAGACGGGACAGCATTGGCCGCGAGGTTGTACAGTCCTGGACAGCGAACAAGCCAGTACTGGACATGCGAGACGAACACAAACAACATTCCCCAACGTGTCGCAGGAACATTGAACACACGGGTCATCTTTCAACCTCTCATCTCCCAGCGCACAAGATCTGTCAGGTGAAGAACTATTGGAGGTGATATCCGTATAACAGATGTCCCTTCGGACTAGAGGATTCCTTGTTGAAATCTCCCTAGACGTGTTGGCTGGAGGTTGAGAAATGTCGGAATGCTGACATTCGGTCAGGGAACATCGCGGACAGCATTTGCCTGGCAACGGAGGCAGCGGGTTGCCACACGGAGTGACACACTGCAAAAAAGACAAGGTTGCCAAACCGGGTGAAAATCAAATGCATGCGATTTTGCATTAGTTTTGACAATTTAGAACAAAACAATCGCTTAAAATGAAAAATCTGTCTTGAGAAGTGAACATTTCCCCAGCCAAGACTCTAGAAAAGAAGCATATTTTCTTACCGGCAGTCAAATTCAAACATTAACTTTGTAAAAACAGTAAAACCACTGTAGAATTTCAATGGTAAACTTCTGACAGTTAAATTATGAGACTAGAATGTCAAAAAAACAAATTATTAGTAAAATTGATAACGGTTATCGTAATATTGAGTAACAGCAAAATTTATCAGAACAAAATTACCAAAATAATACGCTAGTAAAAATAAAAATAAAATAAATAATAACACCACTAGATATTTATAAAAACATTTATTTTTTATCAATTTATTATAAAAACAGATATTTAAAAATATTTAAAATGCTATAATGTTAAAATGCTTGCTGACTCAAAAACCAGTATTTAATAGCACACACACAGCTGTCCCCTATAAAACATTTCTCAATCCGCAAATGATGTGCAAATCTTCAAACATTCTTATATTTTCAAATATCATTGTGATCAATGCAAAACAGCAAAAAATCAACAAAGTAAAGTATTTGTTTAATCTGTAATTAGTAATTTGTATTCATTTGTAATAAGTAATTTATTTTAATTTGTCAATTATATTGTAATTGTTAATATTGTATTGAGTTAATTTTTCTCATAAGTCCTGTGAAAATCATTGCACATCATGATTGCAATTTCTAGCAGGTATATTCACATTATACCTGTTGTCTGCTGTGAGTGATGATGCCATCACGACATTGGCTCATCAGACACGGATCATCTTCACTGTGCCAGCTATAACCGTCCTGGTACTGAGTACCATTCAGAAAACAGCCTAAATCCACACCAACACACCCACACACCCACACACACACACACACCCACACACACACCCACACACACACGAATTAGAATATATATCGCGGTAAGTGAATTTCAGAAGCAAAATATTAATTTAGCACAAGTCTTCAAATGCATATTTTAAAGATTATTATTAGGGTACAAAATAAATAAAGTAACACAGGAAGTAAGCGTTATAAGCTGCCTCATCCATCCTTACTCACCCTGCATGTGAAAAATATTGCAAACTGGAAGAGAAAACGAAAGAAAGAGAAGAAACTTAGATATATAGGAGGAAATATTTGATTTATTATATATTTCCTCATGTATACTGACGTCTGACGTGGCAAAAAATAGCAAACTTTTTCATATATATTCCTATTTATATCACTTGAACGTTCAGCCAACATTCAAGTATTACGTACCAGCGGCGGCACCAGGGCGAGGGCATTGGGGGAGCTCAAGTCCTTCCGAAAATCGCAAACGGGAACCATTTCGAGTGTAAAGGTTAAATAAAGGTTGCCTAAGCGGCAGCTGCTACACGGGAAGAAGTCGAAGCTTATGAACACACAGGCGTGCCCCGTGCAGCTCGCTGCCACCGCAGAACCGACCCTCTCCACGCTATGGCGCCAGGACGTAAGACGTATTAGAGAGGGCCACCTCCCCAGAATGCATGGCACAACTCATGACTGATATCTGGTACCATCATTTTCTGCTGGGTGGACAGGGGCTGTGGGATTGTAGAATTCGCCCAATGAAATTCTGCTCCGCCGGGTTCCGAACCACGGACCTCCCGCTTGTGAGGCGGGTGTGCTAACAACTGCACCACAGAGTCCACGAAGTTCCTCATGCTTCGCCAAACCCCAACATCTTTTTCCTTAGCAGCCTCTCAGCCCTCCGCCGGAAAATCCTGGCGCCGCCACTGGCGTATTTGAGAAGTTTTGTACGTGACACCGAATGTAGAACGATTTCGACTCTATCGTTACAAGATCAGAGCGAGACTATACAGGTGTGCCTCCGCACCTATGTGATGATTGGCCAGTAAATCTTGAGCGAGTGATAAATGTGTTATTGGTGATGAATATTTATTATCTCCTAAGCCGTGCGATCCTAACCGATTCTCTATGAACTTTGGTCATCAGCATCTGTGCATTCAACAGCTACAGCATCTGACAAGAGCGGTTCCAGCAAATTTAATAACAGGGATATGGCTCGGATTTGCAGAATGGAATTAATCTCCTTGGGAAATTTCCTTGTGGTCCAATGGCCATGAATATCATAAACAGAGGCACACACAGCTCCAAGAAAGCTTCATATAACATACACCATTGAATAATTAACCCAAATAATGAAACATCACCCAAGAAGGTCCAATAAATAGATCTTGAATTCAGTCTTACATTCACATTAATATATATATACCGGGCTTATTCTATTCAAACCGAACACAACCCTTAAGCAAGGGCGGATCTAGAGGGGTGTCTTGATGACCGTTCCTTTTCTTAATTAATGAGTTATGATTTCTGAAGATTTCACAATTAAAGATTTCTGAAGATCAATAATTTCCTGTTTGAGCCGACCTCCCTTTAAATATATCCTCATCCGCCACTGCTCTTGAGGACGGCTTTGGAAACGCAGTTGGTGCGGTGCTAAACAGCAGAGTAAAATAGGGGCGACGCAAATAATCGGCTGCTTTTGCGGCGAATTCGGCGCCGATGCGGCGATTTATGGCGCGGCTCTGTAATCAGTTCTGGCTCATCGTAACATTGAGGTCGACAAGGTCATCATCATCTTCTAGCCGAGAATTCCGTGAGTGAGGTGTCGCAGGATAGACATAGCTGAGATTATGCTAATTAGATGGTGAAAGATTGCTGTGTTTACCATCTGGAACAAGCGTTCCCAGCCTTTTTCCCTACAATTACCAACTTTTTACCTGACCATATTGCGTCATAGAATCTGTCCTTGTGAAATTTAGTTCTAATGAGATTGTTTGATTTGATTTTTTTGCTTTGAAGAGGGCCTCAAAATGCGGTGAAATTTTTTGAAATGACACAAAATAAAAAATGATTCTATTTCGTTAATTTCCCAACTGATAATTCCAAGTTAAAAGAGCAGCTGATTATAAAAAATTACAACGTTGCCTAACAGAGTGAAAATTCGCTCGCATTATAACGTAAAATTTAAAATTATTCGGTGAGCACAAAAATTAATTATAAATATTTGAATCATTTTAAAACTCACATGAAAATTCAAATTTAACATGAATATTATATTTGATAATCGTGTATTGAGCATTTAACCTATGCTGTCTAAATAGATTAATGCGTTATCAGGTTTATTGCATATCATTTACACTACCTCTATAATAAAATGCGCTCTGATCAGCTCAGTGGCTCTCAAACTTCCTCTTACGATTCAACACTTGTGCAATTAGCCAATTATAATCCCCTCCACATCTTCGGAGTTATGAAAGTTTGTATTTTTGTACTTTGATAGCCCTAGCGAGATAAAACAGTATATTTTGTTGAAGTTTGTATATATTCAAAAATAGCATAGAATAGCAGAATTTAAGCCCAGTTTTTCTAGTCTTATGTTAAGTGTCCAACTTTTTGTATCGTATTCCTATAAGTGGGGAGTTCCTTCATAGATAAAAATGTGTCTTGACTGGGATTCGATCTCACCTTTGCATTGTTCACAACAAGTTGAGCTGCCGTTGAAATTCTGCTTGGCTAGAGTTAAATAGCACGAGCGATTTGGACAGTGTTGTCGTTTGCAAACCACAATTCCTGCCTGCAATATCAAGAACAATAGAAATTCCTGCAATATCAAGAACAATAGAAATTGCAACGGAAAAACATTGAAAATCGCCAATTATAAAAAATTATATTGTTAAAGTGAACATTTCTCAAAATAATTTAAATGGTAAATTTTCGGACAAATATTGATAATTTTGTAATTATAGAGAAAAAATTACAACTGGAGTATAAAATTGAAGGAGAGATAATTTAGGAAAATGCAAATTATAAATAATATTTGTGCATAAAATTATGTGTTTTTCATTTCTTTTTTAATGAAATTTGAGATAATTTGCAGCATTTGATTAAACAATATGAACGATGCAAAACTTCTATCTCTTTATTTGAAAATAAATCAACCGTCCAATTGAAATCCACTGTATAAATAATTATGAAAAAATTCACAATTAACACGGTGAACCCTATTTTCCTAATATATTTACCGCCTTTCAAAAACGCAATTTTTCAGATTCCCCTTTTAATCAGTTAAAAAATGTGAGACTAAGTGATATTTCTAGCAAAGATAAAATTTATTTCGATAATTGTATGTTGGTTACACATACACAACTTATACACCAATACTTTCCTCACAATATCCCCAGGGGAAAATTGTTCTGCACCCGCCCATGATCTGATAGGTTCGGTCGTGATCAGCTCAAATGTACGCTTAAATATACTCCAATCACAAATTGCCGCCAGCCAAAACAACTGTCCTATCTCCCATTGAACTTTTTGCCCATTGAAAAAGACTCGCGGGCCAAATGTCGCCAACCATAGGCGCAGACAGAAAGTTATTCTGGGGGGCTAGAGGTGAATTTTCTGGGCCCATACGCTATAAGCCCATATGAGCCATATGAGACTTATGCCTATAGGCAGAATAGCTATATGAGAAATCGCTTAATTGTGAGTTATACCCCTCCTGGTTACGTCCCTGATGTAAGGACACATTTTGCCCGTGAGATAAAACATTGCGAACAACGCCATCTCTGCGGTAAGCTATCAAACTAACACACGCGGACCAAATCACAGCCAAGAGCATTTCCATGTCAACATCGAATTAGAGATTAGATTCGAGAGGAAAAAACTGCTATCATAAAATTGACGGCATAACACACGAGATGTGCTCCAGAAAGTGATTACTCTCAGCTGATTAAATCTGCGTATTTTTAATTAAATTTTTTGTCCAAAACTTATCTGCGTGAAGGATTCTTAAAAAAAAATGTTTGAAGACAAAAATGAATGATTAAAAGATGTGTTTGAATAAAAAAATACACAAATTAAATATAAGATACTAAATTATTTTGGAAGATTAGAAAATTAACGGTAGCATTAAACTTATAATTTAATGTACATTTAATGTATAAATTAATTTTGTAGGTTACCCAAAAATTGTCCAATTTACCAATAACCAATGGTGATATTAATCTTGCCTTAAGCACTGACATTAACATAACTTTCAAAATTAACGGTAACATTAATTTTGTTATTTTCTGTAATAAATTATATAAGCTATATATGGGCTTGTGGTGGCAATATAGCTGGGGTTTTACTAGAAAAAATATAAAAACATATACAAATTAACTAAACAAATATTTTCAGACAATATTAACAAACAAACACAAACACACACACACACACACACACACACACACACACACACACACACACACACACACACACACACAAACACACATAGGTCTAAGGTATAGCCCCATTTTTCATCGTTTCTAGACTCGCCTCTGATAGAGTGACATTTCATAGGCGTTTGCAATTTATGACACACCGGAAGTCCGGGCGTCATTCTTGCAAGTGCAACATTAATTTGAGATGCAATTGTAGCAGCGTATGCAACGTGCAATATCATATGCAGGTGCAGCTTGCAATATGCATATAAGAGGTTTGGTATGGAGTTGTGCGTGTGTTATGTGCATATAAGTGGTGTGATATGGAGTTATGCGTGTGCTAGGTGCATATATGTGGAAACATATACAGGCATGCTAATGTTTTGAGATCTCTCATTGTATAATACACAAACACACATACACACACACACACACACAAACACACAGACACACATACACATTAAATAATGTTGACAATTTGGTAATGTCCTTGTTAATGTTATGTAATGTAATGTACTGTGTTAATGTGTTTGTTAATGTGTTAATGTTAATATCTTGGTTTTGATAATTCGACCAAAAAGTAGCATTATTAACATTGATGAATGAATCAAAATAATAATGACATAAATAGCAAGAATATTTTCAAAATGATAAAAATTTTGGTTTTTGTGTGCGTTGGTTTAGGTAATATTCTTCTTTTTTTCTTCATAATATAATAAATATAATATATATTTTAAATCTGAAAAATATAATTGATAAATAAGTAATTATAGATCATATATTGAATTTAAAATATATTTGAAAATATTTGATTTGTGGAAAATAATCTATGAAATTTATTGCATATTTACTAGATCTCTTAGACTTTCAACCTAACTTCTTTCTAGACATTTAGATGACTTATTTTCGGCTGATTTAGACGTCTCTGGTAGACTCTTGTGTGAGCTCATGTTGCACACAAGACATACCATGCACTTGCAACTAATGCACGGGTGATCTTGCAACATTTTCAGATGAATTTCTTGTCCTTCGTTACTGCAATGCTGAAAAGAGCCTGCAAGTAAAATGTCGCACACACACACCCATACACACACACACATACACACAAACACATACACGCACGCACACACACACATATACAAACAAATGCAATGAAAAACTGATTTGTGACAGGTAAATATATTTGTCACAAACATATTTTTGATTGGAAAGAGTAGATTTCGAATGCAAAAGCAATCGATCGAAAACAATTCTAATTATTTTCCTAATATTAATATATATATATATATATATATATATATATATATATATATATATATATATATATATATATATATATATATATATATATATATTTATACACCATATGTATATATTGTATGTATATGTATGTATTGGTATATGTATATATATATATATATATACCAAACGTTAAATTCGATGTAGTAAAAGTAAAAAAAATACAAAACGAAATATAAAACTTAAAAATGTGCGGGGTTAAGAAATTAATTAACCTGTAATTATCAAAACATGTGTTTACCGTCAGTCAATACCATAATAGGAACTGTATTGTTTATCCTATTCTTGCCATCAAAATATGCAAATTAGGCCCCCGAGAACCGCACGATGGCTAAGAAAGACTGAAAAAAAAATTTATAATAAGCATGTGTTTGTATGTTTGTGTGGGGACTAATTATTTCTTTATCAGATGCACACACACATACATACACACACAAGCATACAAACACACACACACACACACATACAATCATCGACCAAATCATGACACAACAACTTCCAGACTTGTAATTACCCGGTTAAACATAGCGTCATTCACATGGGCGGTATGTGTCTGTGTGCTGTCTAGGGGGTCGCACTAAAAACGTCCCCACATGCACCACAGGGAGGCTGGCGTCAAACGGCCACCACACGCAGCTCACATTTCCCCAAGGTAAATTCTGTCAGCACAGTTGGTTCATATCCTCCCCCATATCTCTATCTTGAAGCCTCACCGTGCGCGCGCCAAAGATCAGAAGACACACACACACACACACACACACACACACACACACACACACACACACACACATGGGGTGTTCTCGAGATGAAGATGACTAGGAAGGTAGAGCGATTGAGAAGATACACATAGTGAAAGAGAGAGAGAGAGATATATATCCTATGAGCGACGACAAAAAAGTCCGAGAAATCCTGAGAGGCACACGGTGGTCGTACACATCTAGACCGTGCGGGAACTCTGTGCCAGACTTCTAGCAAGATTCCGAGATACTTGTCGACAGTGGCGGCGCCAGGATTTTTCTCGTGGCGAGGGGGGCTCCAGAAAAAGACGAGGGGCTTGGCGAAATATGAAGAACCGCACTCGAAATTTTCCTGGTGAGTATTTTTTTACAAGGGAGGTCAGGTAGGGTTGGTATATCTGGGGGAGGCTTCAGCCCCTGCAAGCTCGCTCCCCTCCTGGTGTCGCCATTGCTTGCCGACCTCCCGTCGCCCAGAAAAGAACGGCACTTGACAAAGCCATTAGCGTGGCGACATCATATTTACGAGCCCGTGTCGATTGGATTGTGCTTCCATTGTGCACACACACACACACACACACACACTCACTCACACACACACACACACTTACACACACACTTACACACATACACACACACTCACACACACACACACACACACACACACACACACACACACACACACACACACACACACTCACACACTCTCTTCCTCCAACCCTTAGTTTCTCTCGTATCTCTTCTCTCTTCCCTTTGGGTCTTGCTCTATTGGATGGTGCCTCAATGTACAAGTGTACGTTTGAGTGTGTGCGTGTGTGTGTGTGTGTATGTGTGTTGTGTAGGGGTGCGTTTGCTAAGTGGATGCAATTACCGACTGATTGTAATGCGATCCTGATCTTGATCTCCAAGCGTGGCCGACTCGCCAAATGACACGAGAGAAATCTCAGACACACACACACACACACACACACACACTAACACACACACAGGTATCATACCCAGAGTAAACACATGGGAAAGACCGAACGATAAGATGTGTTGTTTCTAAGAGAGCAGAGGCGTTGCCAAGGCGGTAAACAAGAGGGGCATATCCTCTCTAATAAAATATGTATATATAGGATATACAGCCCATATATACAACCTAAAATACCAATGTGGTTTCGCTGTTATCCAACCTATGGATCCTTCCTTACGATTATATTTCCTTGGTACGCCCCTTTGTAAAAATACACAAGGCAAGGAAAAAGAGTGTAACCTGATTACGCCTCAAATATTTAACATGAATCTTTATATCTGATGTGTTAGTTTTTAACGTATTTACCTGAGAGTGTGTGTGTGTGTATGTGTGTGTATGTGTGTGAGTGTGTGTGCTTATGAATGGCTTGAAATGAATGCAATTTTATTTTATTTTTTATATGTGTGATGTCTATTGCTGGCAAATTTAGTCTTCAATCTTTTTTGCCCAATTGCAAAATGCTAAAAAGTTTGCCAAATGCGTTTAAACTGAGCTCGTCAAATTATTAAATAATTCCCATATAAAAATGCATAGCTTATCTCCCTGGGACCATGTGAGCAGACTAAATATTTCCCCAAGCTATCATGTCTCTTTCCTTAGCCTCCCCTCAGCCCCCCACCGGGTAGATCCTGTCGCCGCCACTGTTGCAATGGACTGCAACAAACTTGCACGAACAGAGAACAAAGCTGGGACGAAATGGTTTATTCAAATTTGAAAAAAATGAAAGCATCCAACACTAATATTGCTATTTTTTAATGTCCTGAGCGACTTTAGAAAGAAAATTAGTTGCACTTGGAAAATGACACCGTTGGCAAAAACAGTGACGAATTCAGAAATATTTGAAATGCAGAGATAATTTCCAAGATTTGGCATATGTTTACCAAATATGCTGGACCAATATGGGACCAATGATTAGCCCCCTGTGCTCCTGTGCCTGGATCCGCCGGTGGAAGTGAAGTGATTATGCTACTCGCTAGGTATGTTTCGATAAATGTTACTGGAATCCAATTGAAAGATGTGGTTTATGAAGCGATCAAGCTACATCAAGATGTAATTAATAAAAAACACTCCGCAATAACTAGATGAATCATTGCTCATCGAAATATGTCAGTTGAAATTAAACTAGAGAAATATTTGTGGTTTTAACACTGAAAAATCCAACCCAACTTTTGACCACAATAATTTGCTGAATTTTATATGATCTAACCTCAAAGACAAGCCTTGATCGACAAGCATCAAATTGAACCTAGTAAAAATATATTCTCCATTTACTATAGAAAAGCAATCATTAAATTTATAAAAATCACAAAATTTATAACGATTATACAAAATTACAACGAATGACTCTAAAACAATATGTAAATTACTTAAAATCTACTTTTCCTATAAATATATAGATTCACCTTAGCCTATTATCCTTTTTATTATTGTACTTTAGGGAGAATTTAATTTCTGGTTTCTTCTGGCACGGTTGCTCCCAAATTTTTTCTTTCAAAATCTTCGCTATCATCTATAGGATTTGAGCGCAAAAAAAAACTTGTGAAATAAGAGTTACATCTGTGAGATTCAACATTCTTGGCTATAAAACTGTTCTTGTGTGTGTGCGTGTGTGTGTGTGTGTGTATGGGTATTGGTGTAGGGGCATGTGGGAACAGGTGGGAAGTGTTTACCGAGTGGAAACGCGTGGCTGGCGCTCAAAACGGGAGCCGCAAACAACTGCATCAAGATGACGAACATCACGACTGGAGAGAACATCATCAGATGTGACCGATGTTTGTGCAGATCAAAGACTCCTTGATGCTGAATCTCTGACGTCCCTTCTCTGGCTCTCTTCTCTTGACTCTCTGCAAATCTCTACTCTTGACTCTCTGCAAATCTCTACTCTTGACTCTCAGCAGATCTCTTTTCCGAGCGGACGCGATTTCAGCTACACTCTTCTCTAGGGCACAAGATCTATCACTCAGTCCAATCAGATACGCACACACACGCGTACTTCACTCTACTGGAACACTGACATCCATCCATTCGCATCTAAAACACACACACACACACACACACACACGCACATGCACATGCACAGACAGACATACACATATGTATACAGATACACTCGCAGGCACTTACAGACAGGCAGACAGACAAACAGACACACCCCAGCGCAGAATTCCAAGCACGTATATACAAGAGGTCAAACTGATTTAATATTCATTGTATTCGTTTGTGATAAATTCGTGTGAAAACATGGACAATGATTTAATGTGCGAAAACAGTTTGGTATGTTTTGTTTACAGCTGACAATTGGTCTTTTTAAAACCAAAATCTGTTGTTATTCTTATTGTTTATACAAAAATTGATGACAAAGATGAGATGGCAAGATGAGATGGCGAGATCGTGAACGCTATTCGTTGCATAATTGCAATATTCATGCATCTTGATGATTAACACAGACAGACAGATAAACGAGAGAGAGAAGAAGTATTTAGAGAGAGAAGAACAATATTATTAGAAAAGATAGGTATGAGAAATAAAGTGAAACGAAATCAGAACTACCAACACAAACACACGCACACACACTCACAACACACACACACACACACACACACACACACACACACACACACACACACACACACACACACACACAATACACACACACAAACGCAAAATTTACAAATCAACCTGCCAGAACTATGATTAAATAAAACTTAATTAATTAAACGATCTTAATTAATCGCTGCGATATATGAGTTTTAAGTGGCTCTTAGGTCCAGTGCATTTGTAACGAACACATTTCGCGGCTGAAAAATCTGTGATCGCCGAAATTACACAGGCAAAAATGGAATGCAATTTTTCAGATGCAAGATTTACTAAGAAAAAGTAATTAATTGCTGAAAATTTGGTGTTTCTGGAGATATTGTTAGGGATTTGCCAACTCTTGTATGATACCTGTTGAGCAAATTGAATGATATTGATTTTAAATATCATTTCCCTAGGACAATTTCAATGGGGAAGTGTTAAATTTTGCAGAGTTTTTTTTTACTATGCATGATTTTAAGATGGCATTATAATGGGCGGAAAAAGCTAAAAGAAATAAAGTTTCTGATCAGCAGAAGCAATTTTCTTACATAATTCCCTTTCATTTAATGATGATGATGATGTCCATGATGATGATGCCCTTCCATGATGTTGTCTCAAATTCCAAACACGCATATTATGAATTATTCATTGTAAATTTGGATTGTTTTTATAAACGGTATTGGAAACCTTCTTACCACGAATAAAATTCAAACGGAAAATGATTTTTTTATATCGTGATGCGGGTTGAATATTTATACGAATATATCGACATCAATTTTTTTAATACATGCACAAATCTAAATTAAAAAACAAAACATTTGCTGAAAGATACCATATTATTATATTTTTGTTAATTTTTATATATGCTGGAAATTAATATATAAATATATAATAAAACGAATATAAAATAATTGAATTCAACTAATTAATTCAACGCTCAATTTTGTCTTACCTTGATTGAGATGATGTACAGAATGCGTTGACAAGTCAATCACAATCCAATCACAATCCAATCATAAACACACCTGCCTATATCGCACACACGCACACACACGCACAGACGCACACACCCACACACAATGACACGCACAGGCAAAACACAAGCACACACACACACACACGCATACACGAACAATGAGAATGTTCCAGTGACACGCGCGTATTTTAGCTCCGCCCCTTAAAACTTGATTGGTTATCAGTGTGTGACGTCACAGCTTGTGTCCTATGACGTCATAATGAAGTCATTTGCCTTTTTATCTTGAATGCAATTTAAATAACGATGTGCGCGCAGGGAGGTTTGTTGCGTCGCTTAATTACAAATTGAACTAATTTATATATTTGTTTTATATTTTAAAAAAATTGAGCGAAAATCATAATTGCAGAGCTCCTATTTATAAGAGCATCTAATATAAATAGATAATTATCAACTGTGTATATAGGTAAATTCTATTGAAAAAAAACGGTAATAATGGATTTAAACTTGGATTATTTTCTCTTGGGGAAATTTCGACAAGAATATCTCATAAACTACGCGATTGGCAGCACAAAGGTCATATAACCGATAATTCCAGTGGTATCCAAACAAATAACTGCCGTGTTCACTTACAAAACGACAATTACCCAATGCAAATTAGATTCATTTCTGATTTCTGTCTTTGGTGGCCTCAAAAAAGTTAATATATTCTTTTTTCTCCCTCTAGATCAGTATACTGTATTTTTGACAGCTATATAAAAAATATAAAAATAAAAACGCCGTAATAACATTTTTAAATTCAATAATCATTCATACAACTTCAATTTCCTAGAAAAGAATTGAAATAATAGCATAAATGAATTGGTGTATATAAATAAAAATATATTTGGTTCAAAATTACATTTTTGTTTTTTGCCACTACCCTGGCAACCCTTAGGAACCATACCCGCACCCCCTAGGGCGAAGTCGGCAGGCCATAATGGTGAAAGAGTCATATTGAACCCAAAAAAGAACAAAAAAAAATGTCTGCAGCCGCAAATGATTAAAAGCCTTATAAAAAGTCTTATAAGGAAGGCAACAAATGTTGTATGCCTCTATATTAACCTACTATCAAAATTACTAAGCTGGCTACTAATACATAATTAGCCATCAAATATATTTACCTCACACATATTTTTCCGTTTTCAAACATTTTTGAAAAAGCTCCCGGGAGCCACTAAGCAGCGCCAACGAGTCGCGGCTGGTTAAGAACTCCAACTCTATACCCTTGAGTCTCCGCCACCATTTCTCACCCCTCTTTCGCTCATTTTGCCATACTCATCTTCTACTGCATCGCGCTAGTGCCATTTGCCAACCACCTACTTAAGACAGTATGTTTGTCTGCCTGTGCGTGTGTGTGTGTGTTTGTGTGTGTGTGTGTGTGTGTGTGTGTGTGTGTGTGTATAATGTATGTGCGACGACAGGTACGACTGACATACAAGATGATAATTACACGCGTGTGTGTATGCGTGTGTGTGTCGGGTGTATGTGGGTGTATGAACGCACTGTGCCACCCACATAGCGCCCCTATGGGTCCACTTGTCTGTCTATGTGTGTGTGTGTGTGTGTGTATGTATGTGTGTGTGTGTGTATGTGTGTGTGTGTGTGTGTGTGTGTGTGTGTGTGTGTGTGTGGCGCATACCTTTGTAAGGCCAGCTTGTCGTGTGTTTTTCTGGCCAGACACGGGCCTATGGCAGATGAACATTTGCTGACCGCACAGTTTTAAGTTGTCAGTTAGGGGCAGAACTATTCTGCTCATTTCTGCTCGCCTCAGTTGTGGCATATCCTGCTCAATTCTGCTTTATTCTACATATTTCTGCTTTCTTCTACATATTTCTGCTTTTCAGGTATATTTCTGCTTTTTCAGGTATATTTATGCTATATCTTGTATATTTATGCTATATCTTGTATATTTCTGTTTAATCTTGTATATTTCTGCTTTATTCTGTATATTTCTGCTTCAATCTGTATATTTCTGCTTTATCTGGTATATTTCTGCTTTATCTTGTATATTTCCACTTTATTCTGTATATTTCTGCTATATTCTACTACAATTCTGCTCTCTTTTCTGCTTAGGTGAATCACGTTTGTCACGCAGAACTGTAAAAAATCTTAATGTTAATAAAAAATAGAGTAAGCAAAAATATTTTTACGAAACACAAACAAGTGTTATTTTTTTTAATTTGGTTTCAATGGGAATTTACATTTTTAGGTATATCGAATTTTTATTGATTAATTATTACATGAATTACCATGTTAAAACAGTCCCGAGAAATAACTTTTTAACTAAAAGGTTCCCAAATGTGTGAGTGTGCCTATGTATGCGTGTACATGTGTATGTGTGTGTGTGTGTGCGTGTTTGTGTAAGTGTGTGTATGTTTGTATTTGACGTACCAGGCAAACACACACACACACACACACACACACACACACAAACACACACACAAACACACACACACATACACACACAGGGCCGGAAGACAATCGCAATGGGAAGAGGTTCGGCGGAGATGTTATCTCTGACGCTGCTGAGCATACGCGCAATCAGGCAGATAAATAGGAGGGCTTCCAGTTTAGAATTCACTTGCTAACGAGAGCAATGTATATAGTAAAATACTGGATATATTTGCAATAAGATTTGTCTTGCTTTTGTGGTGAAAATGTGTGATTTTATTCTTGAAATTCTTGATTTTCTGCCCATGAAAATACTGCTCACAGTTGACCAGCTTGATTGTGTCAACAGATGAAACTTGTACATCAAGAAGTATTTATTGTAATGGTCTTGCGAAATACATTATTATTTTGCTAATATTTTCACGATTTATAATAATTCAACTTGAAATTTTGTGCTACTTATTGATTGAAACAATTGTAACAGAATAAATAAATAAAAAATCTCATTCTCCTAACCCACGTCAGTGATGTCGTGTCAGTGGTGTCGTGTCAGTGGTGTCGTGTCAGTGGTGTCGTGTCAGTGGTGTCGCGTCAGTGGTGTCGTGTCAGTGATGTCGTGTCAGTGATGTCATGTCAGTGGTGTCGTGTCAGTGGTGTCGTGTCAGTGATGTCGTGTCAGTGATGTCGTGTCAGTGATGTCGTGTCAGTGGTGTCGTGTCAGTGATGTCGTGTCAGTGGTGTCGTGTCAGTGATGTCGTGTCAGTGATGTCATGTCAGTGGTGTCGTGTCAGTGGTGTCGTGTCATTGGTGTCGTGTCAGTGATGTCGTGTCAGTGGTGTCGTGTCAGTGGTGTCGTGTCAGTGATGTCGTGTCAGTGATGTCGTGCCAGTGGTGTCGTGTCAGTGGTGTCGTGCCAGTGGTGTCGTGTCAGTGATGTCGTGTCAGTGGTGTCGTGTCAGTGGTGTCGTGTCAGTGGTGTCGTGTCAGTGGTGTCGTGTCAGTGGTGTCGTGTCAGTGATGTCGTGCCAGTGGTGTCGTGTCAGTGATGTCGTGTCGGTGATGTCGTGTCAGTGGTGTCGTGTCAGTGGTGTCGTGCCAGTGGTGTCGTGTCAGTGATGTCGTGTCAGTAATGTCGTGTCAGTGGTCTCGTGTCAGTGGTGTCGTGTCAGTGGTGTCGTGTCAGTGGTGTCGTGTCAGTGATGTCGTGCCAGTGGTGTCGTGTCAGTGATGTCGTGTCGGTGATGTCGTGTCAGTGGTGTCGTGTCAGTGGTGTCGCGTCAGTGATTTGGTGTCAGTTGTGTTGTGTCAGTGATGTCGTGTCAGTGATGTCGTGTCTTTTTGCCCGATCTTCGCTACCCGTCTATGATATTCCCAAGGGTCACCAACACACAAACATACACACACACACACACATGCAGACACACACACACACACACACACACAAGCATACAAACACACACGCACATACACTCCCGGCGCCATAGAGACATTATCACAAAATTGGCCCCGGCATTGTGGAAAACATGTACTTACTTGTTGGCGTGGGAATTTCCATCCCATTTCGCAAACACACCTTTATGTACACATACACACACATATATATATATACACACACACACA
>OU696593.1:5130829-5148329 GCA_916048095.2 Sacculina carcini | reverse complement strand
AAGTTCAAGCAGCTGGGAACTTGCACAATTGCAGAATATGCAAATGAAGGATGTTGCATATTTTGTTCAGATGGGAATTTGTTTTTCATCGATAGTGAGCTGTTTGAAGTAGATTTTTTTGGGGGAAAATTTACATCACCGATTTCGCCAATGAGATCTAATTGATTTAACAAAATCTATGCTTGGTAAAATACAGTAGGAATTAATACGACAATCAAAATTTGCCTAGAAAACAACAAAAATTTAACTATGACACAAATGCTTTTTTCTATTAAATTTTATGTTTTTCTATTATACTGATCAATTATTATTTGATTTCATTTTATTATGTTATTAATTTTAAATAAATTTAAATATTAATCTAATTTGAATTTCACCTTTTTCCATTTTCGTTTCATGTGCTTACCTATATAATTTTTCTATTTTTCCTAGAGCCACTTTCCAGGACATTTTCTTGCGTGTGTGACGATATAATAACTTAATTTGTCCCCATGCCACTGAATTTGCCTTTGTTTAATGATATTTACTCGTTATTATCACATGATATGCTCATAAATTTGAATAAACATCTCATATAATTCCTTCGCTCAACGGCAAGGCGATATTATTGGGCTGATTTGGCTAGATATATTTATTTATTTCCATATTTACAGATTTATATTTATTCAAGAATCTTATACTTATACCTCTTATACTTATAATCTTATCTTATACTTATACAAGGGAGTAAGTTCTTAGCATCAGTGTAATGACACCTGAATAAAATCGTATTTTTTGCATATTTTTTCCTTAAAAATTGAAGTTCTCTAAATACACAAGGACATTTTTACACGGTAAAATACATTTTTTCCGTGGTCATGCGCGTGTCTAAGGGGCGGCATTCGGCTCCGTTAGACTCCGCATACACGACTCCCATAGACTCGTGCCTGGTAGGCGGCATTGTGTCCGGTGATAAAATCTCCCATCGGAAGTTGGCCGCACTCAACAAAGCGCCTCAGAGTACCGCACCCTAGGGGGTCCTCGGACCGGCTATTGTTTCCGAATCGAATCGATCACACGAAGACACAGACCCTCAGAGATCTGTCTGTCCTCACCAATAAGACCATTCAACTGCCTTTCACAGGGGCGTGTCCAGAAGTTCACCTGGACTGGAGTCAAATTCACATTCTTGAGCAAATGTATTCCTGGAAACGTAAACGTGAATATTGAAATAACGGCATGACTAGGCTGCTGTACAAGGCCATTCTAAGCAGAGAGAGCTATATCCCCAGAGGCACCCCCATCTGGGCGCGCCTATGGTGAGCCGTAAGAGAAGCTGAAATGGAGGTTGTAAATTCAAACTGGAACTAAACTCATGGCATAAGCCAGCCAAGCGTGACCAAAGCAGCCGACCCTTAGGATAAATCTGTGTCATAAGGGTCGGTGCTCGCTTACCTAGTGGAAAATGCAGCGGAATTTCGCCTATGGGAATTTAGTGAGTGCAAACGTGCTTGAATAATTAATTCAAAATAATTTGTATGTTTTAATTATATTTTTCGGTTAAAAATAGTTTTCATTCTGAAAATATGTTGTAAAAGTAAATAATTACTAGTAAAACAATTACGGGTAATAGTGAAGTATTGATATTACACACAAAAATAAAAAACAAGCTTATGCCATATGACAAATACTGACAATATTATGAAATGAAAAACAAATTCAAAAACCAAAAAATTATACACAGAATCAGATTGCAATAATTTTCTTCCAATTAATTTGAATCATAATGAAACCGCGATATTAATTCGTCCAAAAAATATATCCAATTAATTACGTAAAATCGGGCGCAAGTTAACTTCCAGCTTTCTTTATATAAAAACAAATAAAATTAAATAAACCAATTTTTTTCAGTATTATTCACGAACATTTTTTAATTCAACAATTATAAATATCCTCTTTCTTTATTAGTTTTGATCAGTGATCTACGATCAAGCCTACGACTCACACTTGGATTTCACGCCAAAAAACACAAAATCAACATTTATTACGGGCAAATTCACATTGTGGAAATCAAATTACAATCAGAACCATGTTTGAAATCTAATATACACACACACTTACACTTACACACACACACACACACACACACACACACACACAGAGACCCACACACACACATACACACACACACACTCACACGGACACGGACATAGGTATACAGTCACACATACATGCAAACAGACACACATACATACAGACACACACACATACAAAGAGACAGGTACAGATAGTTAACGACAAAATTGCACAAATATGTAGACACACAGACATACACACACATACAAAAGGAGATTTTGTAAAACATTGCACTGAGGTGTTTGCAATATGCAAATTGTTGATTTTTGCAAGCAAAGTATTAGCGCTACAACATATATTAAAGCTATTTGGACTATCAAGCTTCTTAATGAGCCATCGCTTCATTTTCCACACACAACAGCGCTGATAAATTCACTAAATTCGGTTGTTACATCAAATTGAATGTCATTAAGTCACTTTGAAACTCAAACAAACGAATATGATTGATAAAAAAACACACACACACACATAGTTTTCCTGTTCTGTCCGACTTTTAATTTCCCACTTGACAACGCCTCCATTCCCTACCAGTGGGGAATTTCCCACAGATTACCAAACACTGGTCTAGCGGGAAATGCTTTTGCATGTTCAGAATGAGTGAAAAAATTATGCTGGGTCTATGGGGAGAAGTCTTTCGGGGAGATTGCAGTATTGATTTTTTGTCGCAAAAAGTTGCGCCCTTCTATTTTTCCAGCAAATCAATGAGCTATTGATCAATTTTTTTGCAACTAAGAAATACTAAAGGAGCTAAAGGAACTAAAGAAAATAAAGGAAATAAAGGAAATAAAGCAAATAAAGGAATTAAAGGAACTAACGAACTAAAGGAAATAAAGGAAATACAAGAATAATTCTTTTCGAGCGTTATTTTGCAATTTAATTAAACGATTTCATTTTAACGATACACAAACATAGACGAACACACGCAAATACATATTTCAACGACACAAATACAAAATATAATACATTATCAATAAAACAAGGTAAATAAAAATTAAATACCCAAGAATTCACTAAATACCCAGCGCAAAAACACAGTCAGTGATTTTTAATACGACCATTGCAGATTGCATATTGCACAGTGCAAAAATGATTTATCTTAATTAATCATCACAAATAGTCTAATTTAAATCTAAAATAGCGCAAAACAATTTTTACAAGAATTCACTATAGCACAAGAAATATTATACAATCCCATAAATTCACTAAATTTGCTAATATGTGTACATGAATCAAATGGCTAACAAAAACGAAAATAAGTTGGAAGGAAAATTAAATGTGTGTTTTTTCGGCCACTGAGTAGGGTTATTTTATCTACATGTAAACACGCAATTTGAGTAAATGTGTAATTCAGGTGAAAACGGCATTTTTTCGTAGAAAAACGTAGTCAGATGTTTGTTTTTCTGGATTTTTCAGAAAATCATAAATTTAAATTCTGTTTTTTTTTCAAGATTATATAAGCCACAGGATGCTAACACGTTATCAAATACTGGATTTTCATTATTGTAACGTATATAAGTGTATACCAGCGCATACAGACACGTATACGGAACTAACAACCAGTTTTATAAGATAAATATACAATTTGGCTAGGTATTCCATCAAAACTGGTTCCATCGGATCATCGTCGAAAATCGACGGCAAATTATTTTTGGAATTCTTGAAAACTTTCTGCTCGTCTAGTTTTTGTGTCCGCTACCTCACTGTAACACACACACAAGCACACACACACACACACACACACACACACACACACACACACACACACACACACACACACACACACACACACACACACACACACAGATAATATATAATATAGTATGATAATATGAAAATATATATACGGATCAAATACGGGTAAAATATGAACAGGAATGTAAAACATTATAAAAATTATAACAGAATTATCAAGAATTTAATATATTCTAATTAGCGAATTCAAGAACTGTACAAATTTCCCTGAGTAAGATTTATGTGATAATCAAATTGGATAACTAAACCAAACTATTTATTATCCGATAATATATATCAAGAGAAAATATTTCGTAGAAAAAATCGCCGACACTCACATCCAACAGGCAGAACTGATGCAGACGGCACATCTAGCGCCATCTTTTTAACGTCGACGCTCGGAATTGCTGAGGTATAGGGGGCGCTCATGTAGGGTGAGGAAAAAGCGCTGCCACGCATGTACGAGCCCATTGGTACCGCGTTGATCATGGCCAATCCCGAATAGGGGCGCTCAATGCTGGCTGCGCCCACAGAAACACTCGTGCTGCCACCTATATTGCTGGTGGCGCCACCTATACTTCCACCACCGGGCATGTCCAAGCTCGTGCGTTTGTTGCGATTGGCAATGGGACAACCGGATGCGCTGTGAAGAATGAAAAAACAAATGAAAAAAATTTGCTTGTAAAAATTGATCAAATGTAATTTATGAACAATCAAACAATATTGTATTGATAAGTTGAATTCATTAGGTTTTAATAATTTATTAATATATTCGTAGATAACTTATAAAATATGTTCTGTTTTTTCTAAGCTATTATACGATTCAAATCCAGATAATTTAAAATCAAGTGAAAATTTAGATTACACTGTTGTGCCCTGAGGGAAGAATTAGATTCCGGGTCTACCTAGCTATGTTTAAATTTGGTGGAAAAAATTATCACTCGTTAGTTTAATTGTAAAATTATTAGTGTTAAAATGCTGGATAAAAATTTACCTTTGCCCAACCTTTGCATCGTAAAAGTCTGCTACGAAGTGAATTTTCACCGGAAAATATTGTCAGATTCATGAGGACAATCATAAATTTATTCGAAATAAAATGGCAAACGAAGATAAGGAAATTGAATTTGCTTTTAACTTTTGAACACCTTCTGTGGCTGAGAAATTTTCCGGTCACATGTCCGGATCCGTCGCAGCCGGGCACCGGACAACGCAGCGGCTCGCTGTCGTGTCCGTCTCTCCGGCCTTTCGGCTTGTTGGCGCGCGGACAGCCGGATAAGCTGATTGCGACAAAACAGAAATCAGCCGTCAAACAGAAAAACAAACATTAAAGTGGCTTCCAAACTTCACCAATGCCTTTAGCAACTTAATCCGACGAATATAATCTAATTAAAATACACGATTTGTACATTGGTGCACAAGAAAAGTATAAAATTAATTATTGCTATGAATTTACTAAGACTTATTTAAAGGTCTATAGAAAGAGGCATAGGTATAAACGATGGATAATTAGATGGATAATTAGAACATTTTAACATATATATAATCATATAATACGGGGGAAATTAATAAAGTAATGCCTCCTACATTTTTCTTACTCAGCCGCATATAATCGTTGCGGGTTGAAATTTGCTGCGTATCATAACTTACCTGTACCAGCATGTGATAGAATATTGATTTCTCTAATTCAGTGGTTTCCAACCTTTTTCCAGCTTGTTACCCGATTTATCATGTCACATCAAACTGTTAACTCTTTCACAAAATACTGTCGACAATCATATATGTATGGCTTAACTAAAACACTAGATAATATTTCTCTTATTTATTGTATTATTTTATATTGCATCTCTAATAAAAAATCAATTATAATACTAAACTGAAAATTCTCAACAGTTTTCTCTCATTAATCTATTACCCCGAAACGTTTATAAATTACCCCCTTGGGTTAATTTAGCCTGGATTAGTTGGGGTAAATTACCACCTTGAGGTAATTTTGTTAAATTTACCCACACAAATATTATTGTTGTTGCTGTTTGACCTGCGATGCGTGGCGTAGTTTCCGGTTGAGTGGCCCATTCCGTCGCAGTTCGGAGTCGGACACGAGATCAGCTCACGTCCGTCGCGGCCGCGCGGACGAGAGTACGTGAACGCTGCCGTCCTAGAGATGCCAGGTGAGAAATTACTAGGACAAGCACAGCATATAACATTTGGCAATCACAAAACAAACACCCTTCCGCCCTTGTAGCTTACAATTCCTTAGGATAGGATTTTCCTTAGGATTTCAAGTATAGACCAGTGCTCCTTAACCTGTGGGGAATTTCCCACTGGTGGTAAATGGAAGAATTGCCAAGTGGGAAGCTAAAGGTCGAACAGAACAGGACAACTATTTGTTTTATCCATTCAAATTCGTTTATTTTTGTTTCTAATGACCTCTAATGACATTTACCTTGATGTAAACACTGAATTTATTGAATTTATCAGCGCTGTGTTGTTGTGTGGAAAATGAAGAGATGGCAGATTAAGAACAAGGGGAATCAGTGAGAAATAAGGTTGAGAACCACTGATCTAAATCCTGATGAGGCTGGAATATATCCATACATCAGGATATTTTCGTACAGAAAACATCAATTTAGGAATGGCTAAATATAGCTTGAAATAGTCGTTTTCTATATGGGAATACAGAAAAACACTGATTTAATTTACTTTGAACATCCTGTCATCTATAATGGCAGGGTGTTGTAATTATTAATAATAATAATAATAATAATAATAATGACTGCCAATTTCAATTCAATTAATAGGTAGTTTGGAATTGTTAACTGCGAAATTACAATAGATTCTTGATAATACCGAAATAGAAGTTTGAAAATGTGGATGATGTACATCTGTGTGTATCGGCGGCTGCGAAAAACAACTACTGACCTGCCATCTATAATTACGCTACTAAATCAGCAAACTACTAGTTACGATGAATTCCGCACACAAAAAGGTCACTCACAGGCCCCGCGTGTTGAGATTTGACACCGGTAGAGGTCGCGTAGACGCCGAAGAATAAACTGTAGACGAATACGGCGCATAGGCGGATGCAGAAGAAGCTACAGTGCTGCCAAACACCGGCTGAGAATAACCCCCGCCCGCCATGGCGCTCGTTACGCCACTGGCAACACCAGCGCCACCTGTTGAGCCGTTGGTGTACTCCGAGTTGTAGCCGTAGCCGCTGTAAGAAGCGGCAGCTGCAGCAGCAGCGTTATAGAGGGCGCTGCTGTCGTACATGGATCGACCGTAGCTCAGCGAATTGCCAAATACGCCTGTGAATTTATAAGAAAATGCGTTTAAATTAGTATTTCTATCTGACATACGCTTTTCCATCGCTCCGTAAAATATATATTCTTGTATACACGCCGTCATATTGTTATATCTTATTATTAACTCAACTAAAGCAATATGTAAGAAATTATGCAATCTAATTGGTATGCAAACACTATTAGAAATTTTCCTACAAGGAATATATCAATTTGAGTTTGTATAAAAGTTATTTCTGTAAAATAACTACTTGTAGAGTGGTTGCAATTGCAAAATTTTGCAAGGACGTGCTGATAGAAATTTGTTGCATAGCCAGTATATGTATGCGTGGGAATTTACTCGAAGCCGAAGGACGATACAAATCGGTGAGCTGTGAGCCATTATAGATGGCAGAGTGGTAGCTGTTCTGATCATGACCGACGCTAGCGACATCTGTGCGGGCTCCAGGAACATCGGAGTAGCTGCTGCGATTATACAACGTCTGAATGACACACACACACATACACACACACACACACACACACACATACATACAATCACATTCAGAATAGACCATGAACATGAAGTAAAAAAATTGACAAAAATGCACAATATAAAGCTAGAAAACTTCCTATGGTTTTTTATGGTTTGACAATCGTTTGATTTATTCCAACAAAACTTATGACTCCAATGACTGTCGATAAGTTGAGTGGTCAGACACCAAATATGCACAAACCAGAAATAACTAAAACTCACAGCGACATATATAGTCACAACTACACCTACATACTACAGTGACATCTATATTCCACAGCTACACCTATATATCACAGCCACGTATATGATTTACAACAATATATACATACATATCTTTGACATGTGCAGCTCACAGCGACATCTATATTTCCTATCTATAACTTATTGTGACATCTACACTTCACAGCGACATCTATACTAATTCCTACCCCCGGCTCGCTGACACATCCAATCGAACGGCCCAGCGAGAAATCCACAGGTGTGTTGTTGGAGAAATCCACGGGCTCGGTTTGTTCGACATTGGTGGCAGATGAGACGGCCGCATTATTGGGCGATCCAAGGCTGACTCTCAGTGGAGGACTATAGGCCGGACTGCTGGGCCTGCAGACAAACATACAAACACACACACAAACACACACAAACACATACATATACATATTTCTCCTAACACACAGAAGTACAGATACATTCTTCGAGACAAACAAACACACACAGAGATATAAAATTGTGGATATATATCAAAATAAGGAAATCAAGTAATTAAGATAAATATTATATTTTAAATCAAGGTAATATTTATGGTTTAATTGGCGTCAGTCTTAATGAAACTGTTAATTATAATTGTATGCTGGTTGAATGATATGTACGGTTATAAATAATGAAATTAACAAATATCAGATTAAATTTTATAGGTTAAAATATAAACGGTTATTACTTATGAAACAATCCGAAAAAATTTATTATTTCAATATAATCCAAATACTCAAATCCAGTAAAATTCAACAAGATTAAAAATTAAATCAAATAATCTACAATAAAGGTCATATTAATTTAACGAAAATTTCTCAGCTGACCTTAGCTCAAGCTGATCACGTGACACGGTCAGGTCAAGCGTCTGAGAGGCGGGACTGTTAGCGCTGGCAACATTGGCCTCCAATGATGACGTCATCATTCTCGATGTGACCGCATTCAGCTCCGACTGCTGCCAAAATAGAGGAATAAATGATTGTTAAAGGTTGAATGTCTCAAGTGATAGCTGCTACACGGGACGAAGCCGAAGCTTATGAGCACACACAGGTGTGTCCCGTGCAGCTCGCTGTCACCGCAGAACCGACCCTCTCCACGCTATGACGCCACAAGGACGGAAGACGTATTAGAGCGGGCCTCCTCCCCAGAATGCATGACACAACACATGACTGATATCTGGTACCATCATTTACTGCTGGGTGGACAGGAACTGTTGGATTATATAATTCGCCCAAAGAAATTCTCCTCCGCCGGGATTCGAACCACGGACCTCCCGCTTGTGAGGCGGGTGTGCTAACAACTACACCACGGATTATTCAGTTTCATATTAAATCAATAAATAATTTGTTGGAATTAAATAAGTTTATAAACTAACCAAATATATTTCAAACTACGGTAATTATATATTATAAATATAATTTTAATCACACACACACTTACATACATGAATTACATTTGAATTACATACATGTTGAAAAAAAACAAATATGTGCAATAATTGGATGGAAAACGTAAATTAACACGTCAATGATAGAAAAGGACGGATTTTTTCAACATATTGTATATGTGGAACAAAAAGAACATTTGGAAGAATACTACCGTAGACAAGTTCAAATTTGGGCTGAGGGCTTATTGGGGGACCATGCTCGTACTAACCAAAAACACCTCACATTTCAGGCCTCTCACCTGTGTCGAGGGGCCGTATATAGATGACACTGCATAACCCTCGTAGCCGTCCAACGGAAACAGGGAGTTGGCCGCTGTGGAATTCACCGCCGCCGGAAAACCAAACGCGTTTTCCGCCGTCACCGAGGTGGTGGCGGTGTTACTGGTGACCTCTTCGTCGTGGTGGAAGACATGAGCGGTGCTGGCCGCGTCGCAACCGCCACCGGAAACGCCACCGGAAACGCCGCCGAAAGCGCCGCCGAGCGTGTGAGATGCAAGGCTGCTGGCAATGGAAGCGGCGGCTGTGGAACCAGAGGAGGAGATCTGGTCTCCGGCGGTGGCTACGGAGTCTCCGGAAACTAGTCCGGAGCCAAGTCCGGAGCGCTCCGAAGAGCTGTACGCAAAATGAAGCACATAGCACAAGCATGTTCAGAAACGAACTCTGAATAGCGAGTAGGTGAACCAAATCGCCGAACCATACGAGTGGGTGAACCACAAAAATCATACCAGTGGGTGAAGCAAATCGCCGAACCCCTGAATCACTGACTCACTGAATCCCTGGGGTTTGATCGAGCCCAGGTTAAGAACAACTGCTTTGATATCACTCTAATATGACTTTGAAATTTAGCAAATGTAACGCAACCAACCTCTGAGTTTCATGAAGATGTGCATTCGGGAAACTGGTATTTGTCTGTTGCGGAGTTGTGGCGAACTTATAGAAGGTGTCTTCATGGACGTACGAGGGTGGATTGCCTGTAAGCTGTGCCTCGTACGCAGGCTGATCTCCGACCGATACTCCGACTCGATAGAAGGAGAATCCGTCTCCGGAGGCAGACAGCGACGGAAGCGGATGGTTCTTGGGTTCGGAGCTGCTGCTGGTAGATGTGTCTGCCGAAGAAAGCAGAGGCAAGAGAGCTGGTGGAGGTCTCTGTCCTACATCAACCGAAGTCTGGTCGAGATCCTGGACGTCAAGGATGTTGGAGGCGGGATGCACCGATGAGGAATGGCTGGTGGCCTGTTTCATCGAGGAGTTCTTCAGCTCCAGCAATGTTCTGTTGAAGTACGCAGAACAAACTTACAATCTTACAGATCTCAGGCCTAGAAATCCCCTTTGCTCTTCTGTGCCTTAGCAAAATTTGACCGTTTGAACATTCAGAATATTCAATTTAGCTATACAAATTCATAATCACTTGATTAAACAATCATTACAATAGTAATCTACCCCGTAATGAGAGGAAAATTAAAAAATGGAGTTTTCCTGTAATATGTCTATATTGCATTTGTTTTTTGTTATATAAAGAATAATAACAATGTTAATACCAATAACATATGTTGACTGGAGCTTCTATATGGCAAAATTTTTCAATTGATATTTGCCATTCTCAGCAAATTCAAAGAACTTTTATTCCAAATTAAAACTCACTCAAAAAACGACTATAAACAAAAAAATATTCAAAATATATTCGTGTGTCGTCAATTTATTTGAGTGAAAATTATTGTTTTTTTGTATGAATGAATAACATTGATTAAATTAGGTAAAAACGTTAAATATTCTGCATTTATTCAATACGGTCCCATTTTTAGTTGATAAGTCTAATTTTCGTGTTGACTGGTTCAATGGTTCATGACCTAAGGAACCAAGTCAGGAATTTCAGTATGGCAAGCTGGCATGTGGCAAATTGTACATTTCTAAATAATCCTAGAAATAGGAAGAGTCTAGAAATACCCACTCACTAAATGAGAGAAAATTAGGATAAAAATGCATAGATTGCAACTTTTATCAACAAGTTTTGTTGGATTTTTTTCTTGGACGAAATGGAATTTGTGAGAATAATTTGAGGGAAATCACAAGTAGGTTGGGAATTATCAGATAAGAAATCGAATCAAAATGCGTTGACAAAGCAATGGCGTTGCCAGGAGTGACAAGTTGTCGGAGCTTAATTCCCCCTCACCTAAAATGTGCTAAACACCCCCTGAGCCCACCCCAAAAAATACTGATCATGCAAATTTAGTTCGTCATGTTTTGCCAAACCCCCTGCATTTATTTAGCCCCCCCCCCCCTCTCTCTCTCAGCCTCCCACCGGAAAATCCTGGCATCGCCCCTGTGCAGCACAATAGAACACACACAACGAAAGTAGAGGAAAATGAAGGACAATCCTCCCTTCACGCGCACAATATCCTTCCTTCACCTGTCTCCGGAGTCGTTAGGAGTGTCGACCATTTGCGTGTCAGACTCGCACAGCTGAACAGGACGAATTCGAGACAGAGAGTCGAACTCGCCTCCGATCACAGCAAACAGCGGCTCAGAAGACACCACTGCCAAAATACCAGCCACCGACACAATCAAGAACTTTAAATTATTTTTATATTTATTATTCGTATTATTTATTTTATATATTTCATTAATCATTAATAAATAAAAATTTACCATTATTAAAATAAACGTAATATTGCACACTATTATTTAATATAATAATCAAATTTGTAGTTAAAATAGGCATGAATTTGTACATACACGAGGTGTGAAAAATCTAAATCTATATAAGCACACACAAATTAGACAAAGGGCATATATATATATATATATATATATATATATATATATATATATACAGGGGGTCCTCGGTTTACGACGGTCTCGACTTGCGACGTTTAGCGGATACGACGATGTGTATTGTATACACATGTATACATACTGCATTAACACATGTGAGTGACCACTGCTTATATAGGCTTACGTATATACATGTAATGTGTCCCGTGTGTAGTGTGTAATGTCCCGACTTACGTCAAAATTCGGGTTACGACGGAGACGTAGGAACGGATCTCCGTCGTAAGTGGAGGACCCCCTGTATATATATATCTTCCATATGTCCCTATCATTAAGCCCATATCACATTTCAGTCCTGAAATACTAGGTTTTCTAGTATTCCGGTCCAATAAGCCCCCAGCAAAAATGTGAACTTTTCTACGGTAGTATTTTTCCAAAAATGTTCTGTTTGTTCCACGTATATATAATATGTTGAAAAATTTGGTTTTTTTTCTATCATTTACGTGTTAATTTACGATTTTCACCAAACTATTGCACATATTTGTACTATATCAATATTGATATAATTCATATTAAAATGAAGCTTGTTATTTTGGATAAATAAAACTTTGGCAGACTGAATTTTTTCGACCCTGAGAATATAGCTCTGACCATTAAGCCCGCCATGGAAAATATGTAATAGAATTTTGGATTAAAATATGGGCTTAATGGCTGGTATATGGGATATGTGCTTAATATATTTGTCTGTGAAATACCTGAATCTGACATCTCGGAGATGTGCACAGAGCGGCTGCATGTAAATGAGAGTATTTATATAAATGTATAATTTTTTTAATTTTTTTTATATTAACAAAATCATATTTTATTTTGTGATGTCATATATTGATATATATTTTTCTATATTAAGTGTATCAGTAATTTTAGTATTTGTGTCATTATAGAGAAAAATATGTGATTATTAGTTGGTCGATAAAATAATGAATTTATAAAAAATATAATACAAAATTTGTATTGAAACACATTTTTTTATTATATCTAAGCCAGCCGTTCGTAACCTGTGAGGCATAAATATATTAACCAGAAACCTTGAACTAACGTAATAAATACACGAAAAAAGAAATGTTTACTATTTTTTCTATACAAAAATTGGATGTTTCGTAATCACCCGAATTTAATCACCGTCATATTTTTGCGCCAAAATTTATATATCAAACGCAGTGAAAGCTCAATACTGGAGTATATGTAAATATACTTGTATCAAAAAAGGAACCAGTTTTTTCAACTCAAAATTGATTAGGGCAGAATAATTAAACTATAGAACGATCACAGTAAAATGACTTTATTGCAAATGCACGATGCAATAAATTGAGCGAGAAAATGGTAAATCATTAAATGACATGAAAAAAAAAATCTTCCACGATAATATGACAACGCCACAATTGAGCTCATAAATCCTTCTCTATATATAATCCATATAATCCTAATAAATATCCTCCTATAATTTCTTAATATAATGTAATATAATATAATATCTTAATATAGTGTTATAATATAAAATCTTAATATGATCGTAATATATACTGTTTCCCCGTGTAAGAAATTGGCCAATATTTATGCGATATAATGTGTGAATATTACAAAGTGATAAATTACCTGAACTGTGCGGTGGCTAGATTGTCCATCATCCCAATTTGCTGTGTGATCGCAGATGAGTTGGATTTTGCCGCTGGACAACTTCCGGCTGGCGATTCTGCTGTGAGAAAAATAGTTTTTCTTATATAGAAAAATCAGATTTTTAATTTTTTGTGAAAATTGTGAAAAATTTGAAATTATATTTTGAAATAATTGAAATTATAGTTGGCGTAAATTATAGTTATCTGAGGAGTTGTTAATAAAATAAAAATTATACAAATTTACATATAAAATGACTACTTATTGAAAAAAATGTTTAAAAACTTAAAGCTCATATAAGTTACTACATGGTAAATGTATTAAGGATTAAATTGTATCCTGTATTCAGTGTTGTTTACTAAGGGAATTTTTTTCCAACAAATTGCATCTATTTTCACAGTATTGTCAAACAATTAAACAATAAATTTATATTTATATCCCGTTAGTTCACAAATAATATATTTGTGCTCATTTATGCATACAACTTATTACTCATTTGATAAAATGCACATGTGAAATTTGATTAGAATTATTATAAATTGAATTAATTAAAAATTTATCAAATATATATGAGAACAAATTTTTCTAGAAAACATTTATAATATTTAACAAAATTCCAATTGTGCATTTAAAATTATTGTGATGCCTTCAATGTAAGTTTGGAAAGCATCGATATGGCGCCCTTGTAAAGTACCTCTGTGATATGTGATATGTGATAAAAACATAAAATTGTCATTGGCCATTGGCATTTTGTTAAATATTATAAATATTTTCTATAAAAAATACTTCATATATATTTTTTACATTTTTTTAAATTTCGATTTCGAATAATTCTAATCAAATTTCACATGTGTATTTGTTTAAATGAGTAATAAGTGTTACGCATAAATGAGCACAAATATATTATTTGTGAACTAACGGGATATAAATATAAATTTATTGTTTAATTGTTTGACAATAATGTGAAAATAAAGCAATTTGTTGGAAAAAATTCCCTTAGTAAACAACACTGAATACAGAATACAATTTTATATTTAGTACATTTACTATGTAGTAACCTATATAATTCTTAAGTTTTTAAACAATTTTTTCAATAAGTAGTTATCATTCTAGTTCAAAATATAGACATTTTTGTTTTAAATAAACATTATCACAAGTTTTACTAATTCTAGTTTGTTTACCGGATGCCCGATATAAATCTGTGATCATCAAAATCAACTACACCAGTTTTTCTGTCTAGAAGGATCGAAAACGAGAAAGTCAAGATGATGGGATAAAAGCTACTTATAGAATGATAAATATATAATGAGGGACGAAAAAAATGTGTTATTCAAGTTGGGTGAGAAAGAAAAGCTTAAATGAAAAATAGAAAGAACGCTAATAAGTAGAAATATAAAAAATAAATATATGAAAAAAGAAAACGAGAGAATGTGGAGAAGAAATTTCAAAAACATAGAATAATATTGACAAACAGAAATGGATAAAATTTTATCGTTGAGTTTTGCAGCGAATTCGTTTTATTTGAGACGACCGTGCTATATAACGAGGCTACACCGTCTCTTATTGATTGCACTTGCCGTTGCAGAGCTGTGCAGATGCACGAGAGAGTGCTTCAAGTTGGTTGTTTGTTGCAGCGTGTTGATTGGCTGAAGTAGGACCGCTTGTCGCTTCGCCATTGGTCGCCGCGTTGGTTGGAGGCGTGGCATAGACGGGTGGGGGCGTGCTCTGCTTAACAACCCGGCCGCACTCCGACGAGGCGAGTGCCTTCTTGGCTGTTGCAACGGTTGCACAGCCTGCGGACACAGTTGCACCGACTACGCTCGTTGCAACGGCTGTGGTGGCGTCGCCAGTTTTCGCGCCACCAGAGCCGCGGGCCATCGATTGGATGGAGGCGCACTCGGTCTCGATTTTGAGCAGGTCGTCTAGCGGATTGTAGAGCGCCGCTCTGCCCAGCGCGCGATCGGCCGGAGAAGTCAAAGAGGTCACTACACTTGTCTGATTCATCTCAGATGCCCCGCCAACTTGAAGACCACTTTTGACGCCGTTGGCTTGCGGACACACTCCTACGTTGTTGTTTTTGTTGTTGATGTTGTTAATGCCGATAGTGTTGCTGTTGTTGTTATTGTTGTCGTCGCTGAAATACACGCGCTCGTTGTTCTTGCTGTGCAACATTGCTTGCTGCCGGTCGAAAACGTGCGAAAACTTGGGCAGCAGATGTGGGGATCGGTTCTCCGATGTCGCCGCCTCGTTCAAGCCACTCAACATTTGCCGCTCGTCTTCGGTGAACGTCTGCGAGGGGGGAACAGCCGCTCCGTTTCGGGCGCGACTCGAGAATGTCGTCGATGCGGATTGATCGCCACCCGGGAGCAGAGTGGCATAGGTAGGCAGGAGACGGCTGTCCTGCTGTTGACCTCCTCTCATCGTGTTGATGGTCGGTGGATTGTGAAACGACGGAGCCGAAGTCACAGCTCCAGATGGGACACACTTCTTTGCCGCGCCGAAAGAACTGTCCTGCTGAAAATCCTCTTTGGTAGCGGCAAAACCCGTCCAGCAGTTGATGGACGGAAATCCGCCCATCTTCACATGACCTCGTGCCACATCTTGATCTGAGCCCGCAGTGAGCTTCGGAGGTCGATGATTTCTAGATGTGCTGCGTTTCTTGCGCTGTCCTCGTGTCTTCGATCCGGTCTCATGAATGGGACGTTTCATCTCTTAAGCTCTTTCGTTCTCTCTCTATCCCTCTTCCTCAACTGATTGATGCTCTTCGCCGAAATGGACACACCTATGAAAACACAATAAAAGTACCATAAGCCCACAACACGTATATGTTAGCGTGGTCAACAGGTATACAGGCACCTACAGGTATATTCCCTAAGCCAGAGCCCGCGAAATGCGATTTTTTGGCATTGTACTATTAGCTCATCGGATATTTTATACAATCCAAAAGATAAAGGAACAAAACATAAATATGTTTCAGCGTGAATCATGTAGGTCAAAGGCAAGTAACCAGTTTTATGATGTACTTGTAGCGCCATTGAACACCAGAGTAGCCACGTGGGCATCATTTCCCACGGGATGCGAATCGAGAAAAAGAAATTTTCCTTTAGAACAATTGTGGTTATAGCTCAGTACGTCGTTTGACAGAAGACTACTAGAGCTGATACAACGTGAAACATCTAGTTGAACGGCATATCTAATAGAACGGCACCTTGGGGGAGCTACTGAAAATACAACGGCAGTTTTAGCCTGTGTCTTGCCCTTTGTTAAATATATATAATACGTCATCTGGTTCTCTTTTCATCCATAACATATAACGTATCTTCCCAAAATTCTGACCAGCTAGTGGAAAAATAGAGCGGTACCCTCTTATTGAACGGCACTACGGGGGAAGCACTACGAGAATATTACTTATTCTTCTTATGTAACATCTGAAATCTTGGCAGCCTCAGACCTAGATCCAGAAGACTGTTTCAGGGTTTTGCTTTTGCGAGTTCTTGAAGACTCTAAGTCGACGTCCAACTTGGTAAGTATCGATTGTGACAACTGGAGCGATGACCTCAAAGTAAACGTCAAACAAGAAACAACAATGTTCATCTCAACTTGGCGACGCAGAACTTCAGCAGTCAAAAGTTGTGCAAGTTGCACAACACTTGCTCGGGTAATGTTCGAGACTGAATAATTGAATTGACCAGGTGTGAAAGCTTC
>OU696593.1:5120829-5125829 GCA_916048095.2 Sacculina carcini | reverse complement strand
AGATTGGGTTGATTGGGACTTAAGGATCTTACATCTAGTTGTATTTTGGCGTTTTTTTGGAAAAAATGTTGGCCAATTTTCTAATGAGTGGTATTGTTCAAATCCTGAAAACCCAGCACATAGTCGTAATTCAAGTGTATTGTTTCCTAAGTGTACTATTCACAAGTTATGAAGCAAAAACTACTCAAAATTGAATAACATTAACTTTTCGAACTGCGTTTGCCTAAACTAAAAATTGTTTCATAACGCTTAATTTTCCGGCATTTAAATCAGACCCTCTTAGAAATCGCTTTCTAAACCTGTGGGGAACTTCCCACTGGTGGGGAATGGAAGAGTTGCCAAGTGGGAAGCTGAAGGTCGGGCAGAACAGGACAAATATGTGTGTTTTTATTAATTCAAGTTCGTATATTTTTTTCCAATGACCTCTTATGACATTTACCTTGATGTATCAACTGAATTTATTGAATTTATCAGCGCTGTGTTGTGTGTGTGGAAAATGAAGAGATGGCTCATTAAGAAGTGGGGAATTAGTGAGAAAGAATATTAAGAACCACTGATTTAATACAAGGTAAAAATGAACCGACCAACAATTCTATCATTTTGGTAAGAACTAGCAGCACATAGAGTGTGCATATTGTGGACTTATAACGTAGTGGCAATGATATATGTTTGGCCATTAGGTTGTTGGATCATATTACACACACACACACACACGCACACACACACACACACACACACACACATACACACATACAGAGTGACTGATACACTGACACTATGTCTGTATGTATGTCCGGGTGTTATTGCGCACCGTGCTAATTAATGCCCGACATACACACACACACACACACACACACACACACATGCACACACCTTAGCACAAACATACACACACGGACATACAGACACACACACACACACAACCAAAGTATTTCAGGCAGGTTATACTTCAATGAAGCTCATCCCCAACGCAGTTTCTCCCCTAGACAACCAACACACACACGTACATACACGCATACACACACTTCCATTAGCTACCAAGCACACCCATACACACAAGCATACACACACACACACAGACACACACACACACATATCTTGTGTAGTGACTTGGTCCTTGGAGATTTCAGTCTCATTAGAAGACACATACAGCCACTGTAGTTCACTTGACTGACATATTGTGTGTGTGTGTGTGTGTGTGTGTGTGTGTGTGTGTGTGTGTGTGTGTGTGTGTGTGTGTGTGTGTGTGTGTGTCAGTGTCTGTGTGTGGCCCAAAAAGCAAAAAAACACACCTGCAGCGTTCTATATCCGTGTGTATGTCCGTCTGTCTGTGTGTCTGTTTGTGTGTGTGTGTGTGTGTGTCTGTTTGTGTGTGTGTGTGTGTGTGTGTGTGTGTGTGTGTGTGTGTTAATTAGCAACAACATCTGATTAAGATAGATAGCTCGACAGAGAAGACCAGTTGGCTTAAGAGCACAGTGTCAAATTTTTACCTCCAGTGTGTCACTGCACACACACACTGACACACACTGACACACACACACACACTGACACACACTGACACACACACACACACACAAACACGCACATCGAGTGCGCTCAAGCTTGCATGAATTAATTATGTCCAGAGATGTGGTGGGCACATCGGCTGTGCGGACGATAATATGTACAGAGTGGAGATGAGAGAGGAGAGAGGAACGGAGGAAAAGAGAAAAAAGAGGCAGGCAGGGTACAGGAGGAAACAGGACGAAGAAGAAGAGAAAGTCAGCGGCGAAAAAAGAAGTTTCACACATACACACGCGCACACACGCATACATACACAAACACGCATCTTCCCAAGATGAGTCCCAAAAAAAGCCGGAGATGCCCTTAGACTGAGCTGTCAGTCATCCAAAACTGCATCCGGATACGAGAAGACTCAGCGAAAAGATGAGAGAGAGAGTGTATGAGTAGGAGAGAGTAGTGAAGTGGAGATGACAAGTTTGTTGAAAGCGCTAATCAAGGGCGCGCCCAGAAATTTCCCCGGGGGGTGCAAGTAAATTTTACGAATTGAGCCTGAAATTGTATATATGATCATAGTATAGTATTGTATATATATATAGTATTATAATTATTATTAATTACAGGCAAATCCAGTAGTATGGGAAGAGTGCAAGCAGTGTTACCACCCTAATGTGGCCCCATGTACCGGAAGCGCCCAAGAGATTCAGAGAGAAAGCAATATTGAAAACAATACAGAAAACAATATTGTATTTCTATTTGTACATACATATGCTCGCTATAATAGAAAAATAAATATAAAAGGTATGTATGAAATGGTGTAATTTGGTTAATTATCGCCTGTGAGTTATTATATAAATGAAAATATAAACAATATCGTGTATATTGTCAATTATTAGTCAATTTGTTAATTATTTTAATCGTATTAAACTTAATCATTCTATCCGCATATTGCTAATTTTCAACTTGCCTTGGGTCAAAGTGAAGAGTTTGGTTAGTTTTTTGCCGGGTAAGTACATGTTTTTCCCACTCTTCAATAGTATTTAATTTGAAGCCACTTTTTAAGCATATTATCTTTCCCAAAGCACAACTTCCCAATTTGCACTGCTACTGGGCTGCTGTGAATATCGCTGCTGAGCCAATAACGGCTGGAAGCCTGCCCCCTAGGAAAGCCCAGATCTATCTTTGCAAATGACAAGAGTGAAACGCCCATTAACTAGCGAGAAAAATTCAAATTGCCCACGATACAAAATCTCAGCGGGCCATCGCCTATAGAATTGCACAGACCAACGACACCTGTACAACACACACACACACACACGTGCACACACACATACACAGAACGAGACGCACCCCCATAGAGCCAGCCCTTACCCACTTTACCCCACAAGAATCGGCGGGTTGTGTTGTTATTGATTAGCGTTGTATTGCGCGCAAATGCATGCAGCATACGCCGAGAAAAAGTTTGCCCCGGTAAAAACGCCGCGGGCGGGCGACGAAAGCAAGCAATAGAGAGACACAGAGATATATTGAAGGAATTGGGAAGAGGAATAGCACAGCTTGGGAAATAATTGGGAAGGGAATAAGCAACGTCAGGCGATAGCGCTCGAGCGAACAAAGCATAAGTAATAAACTAGCAAGTTAAGATTAAGAAATTTAGAAAAAAATTATAGAACATCTCACACATACACACACATACACACACACACACACACGCACACACGTTCAATCATCATCAGGCTTTTCAGTACAATATGTTCATATTGTACTGAAGGCTTACTGAAGTACTGTAGGCTTTTCAGTACAATATGTTCATATTGTACTGAAAAGCCTGATGATGTATATCTTGATGGATGTGCAATAAATGCAATTTACTTTACTTTACTTTACACGTTCAATCACACACACAGACACACACGCAGACACACGCACGCAAAGAAGACAGGAAAATCACAAAACAGATGGATAAGCGAAGAGATTCGGAAGGGAAACGACAGCGCAAGTATAAAAGTAGAGAAATGGAAATGATGGTATTTGGAGTTTTTGCACATGTTGACACACCGGCACACACACACAAACACACACATACACACACATACACACACACATACACACACACATACACAAGCCTTTCCGTGTCGATATTGACAAACCAGTGGGAAAAACAGTGGGAAAAAACACAAGGGAAAAACAGATGTCCGTACAAAAATAGCACTAACTGAGTGTGTGTGTCTGTGTGTATGTGTGTATGTATGCGTCTGTGTGTGCTTGGGTGTGTCTGTGTGTGTATATGTGTGTGTGTGTGTGTGTGTGTGTGTGTGCTTGGGTGTGTGTGTGTGTCTGTGTATGTGTATGTGTGTGTGTGTATGTGTCTGTTTGTGTTGACATGTTTACCTACACACAAACACACACACACACACACACACACACACACACACACACCCAAAAACACACACACACAGACATAGAAGAAACACACACAGATTGTCCGGGTGTGACATGTCAGCTGATTGGTGCTAGCTGAGACAGCTGAGTGGCATCGTCGTCACCGACGCGTCGAAATCGACGAGCTGGAAAAAAACGACAAACAACAGCCGTCACAGCGGACCATCAACATTGCTGAAGACACCTCGTGTGTGTGTGTGTGTCAGTGTGTGTGTGTGTGTGTCAGTGTGTGTGTGTGTGTGTGTGTGTGTGTGTGTGTAAATAGAACAAGTTCTTTGTAGCGTGAAGCGATGGGATGCCGGCCAATTTGTAGTTTGGATTGAGCTACCACTGACACGACACCACTGACACGACACCACTGACACGACATCACTGACACGACACCACTGACACGACATCACTGACACGACACCACTGACACGACACCACTGACACGACACCACTGACACGACACCACTGACACGACACCACTGATACGACATCACTGACACGACACCACTGACACGACATCACTGACACGACACCACTGACACGACACCACAGACACGACATCACTGACACGACATTACTGTCACGACACCACTGACACGACACCACTGACACGACATCACTGACATTCTCCTTATAACACGAGTGGATTTTGAAAGTTGTCTTCACCGATAAGATGAAATCACCAAAATGAGATAGCACAGATGAATAGCACAGATGTTTACAAGGGGTTCAAGTTAAGCTAAGCACTTTCCCTCTGGAAAAATTATAAGAAAACGTTTGAATTGAAATTGAATATACCGTCACCTCAATGTAACACTTATAACAATATTGTTATATATTTACAATTATATTTGACAATATAATGAATTATATTCGTTTTATCAAAATCGCCAATGTGCTTTAGGCAATCGCTAAATTATCATCTTATGAATTCCATTGATTACCACATTGAAATGGAAAGATATCGTTCTAAATGTCGCTGTCACTCCTAGTTTTGCCACTAGCGTATCCAGGGGTTTGGCCTAGGCGGCTGAAGAACCCCCCCAAAATGTCGAGAGTATAATTCT
>OU696593.1:5110829-5113329 GCA_916048095.2 Sacculina carcini | reverse complement strand
AATTATGCTCTGCTTAGAATTCTAACTCTAGGCATCTTACATTTTAATTTATCACGGAATCTAAATATAATATATTTTAGTGTCAAAAATATTGTTTTCAAAAAACGCTTAGCGAACCAAGTAAAATAATGTAAAGTAAAGTAAAGTAAAGTAAAGTAAATGCTACTGAAAGATCGGAATTGACTGTGGAGTCTTATTAATTGTATATTTATCCATATTTATTGTTATTTATTCATGCCTATTGTTATTTATTTTCTATTTATTTATATTTATTCTTATTTTACTCTCTATTTATTACTATTAATTATTGGCTGTTGATATTTATTAAATTATACTTTTACTCAGTGTTGGCTGTTGTTGTTTATTCAATCATATTTATTGTTGTTGCTGTTTATTCAATAATATTTATTGTTGTTGTTGTTTATTGAATCATATTTATTGTTGTTGCTGTTTATTGAATCATATTTATTGTTATTGTTGTTTATTGAATCATATTTATTGTTGTTGCTGTTTATTGAATCATATTTATTGTTGTTGTTGTTTATTGAATCATATTTATTGGTGTTGTTTATTGAATCATATTGATTTGTGTTGTTGTTACTTATTGAATCATATTTATATTTATTGTTGGATGTTTCTTATTGAATCATATTTATTGTTCTTGATTGTTATTTATTACTTATTTATTAATATTTATTCTTATTTATTGATGGATGTTATTTACTGAATCACATATTTATTGTTGATTGTAATTATTTATTGAGGAACGTGGGCGGAGTGACATTATTGATTGTTATCGGATGATGGTTTAATATTTATTGTTATTTATTTATTATTTTCTTTCCAACTCTCTTTCTAGACTTTTTTCTTTTCGAACTCTCTTTCTCTCTGAATCTTTTGGGCGCTTCCGTTACATGGGGCCACCTTAGGGTGGTAATAGTGCTTGCACTCTTCCCATGCTACTAGATTTGCCTGTAATTAATAATAATAATAATAAATGCAATTTTAGCCACCAAAATTCGGGTCGCAACCGAGGAGTTGGGAACCATTGTATTATACCCTCTATAAATTAAAATTTGTAATAAAAAAAATATGCCACGAAGCCGACATTTACCAATGCGTTAAGAGGTGACCCTTAACCTGTGGGAAATTCCCCACTGGTGGGAAATGGAGGCGTTGTCAAGTGGGAATTTTAAGCTCGAACAGAACATGACATCAATGTGTGTATATGTGTGTTTTTTATCAATCATAATTAATTTATTTTCGTATCTAGTTACTTGCTGACATTTCAGTAAAAATGTTTGACGTTCATTCGAAAAAATTAAATGTTCATTTTTTTACATTTAACTTTATTAATATATAAATTAACAAGTCATATTAAGTATGAAAATTATATTGCATGAATGAATTTGAATTTATAACAGTTATAACAAAATGTATGTATGTTCCCCAGGTTAGGGTTTACACAGATGCCATATAAAAAGATTTGACTTAATTTGAACTATGTTAGTATCTCAAACTTACGTTAATTTTTTCAAAAATCGCTTTAACTGTGTGTATGTGTGTGTTTGTATGTTTGTGTGTATGTGTGTGTTATGTGTGTGTGTATGTGTGTATGTAATATGTGTATGTGTGTGTGTCTGTGTGTGTATGTGTGTGTGTGTATGTGTGTGTGTGTATGTGTGTATGTAATATGTGTATGTGTGTTTGTGTATGTGTGTGTACGTGTATGTGTGTGTATGTGTATGTGTGTCTGTCTGTGTGTGAGTTGTGAAATGTCTTGGTCTTGATTGTTGTCCAGGGATGTCTCGAGTAGACGCGGATTCCTCTCAGCGAAATCCCACTAACAATGCCACCACTGACACGACACCACTGAAACGACACCACTGACACGACACCACTGACACGACACCACTGACACGACACCACTGACACGACACCACTGACACGACACCACTGACACGACACCACTGACACGACATCACTGACACGACACCACTGACACGACACCACTGACACGACATCACTGACACGACATCACTGACACGACATCACTGCCACGGCACCACTGACACGACACCACTGACACGACACCACTGACACGACACCACTGACACGACACCACTGACACGACACCACTGACACGACATCACTGACACGACACCACTGACACGACACCACTGACACGACACCACTGACACGACATCACTGAGACAACACCACTGACACGACATCACTGACACGACACCACTGACACGACACCACTGACACGACATCACTGAGACGACACCACTGACACGACATCACTGACACGACACCACTGACACGACACCACTGACACGACATCACTGAGACGACACCACTGACACGATACCATCAACTACAAATGGAAATCTCACCACAACACACACACACACACACAAGTCAGACGGACAATGTAGACGTGCTGTCAAGTAACTTGCGGCTAATGTGTCGTCGCTCAGCGTTAACGGCCGTCGAC
>OU696593.1:5098329-5108329 GCA_916048095.2 Sacculina carcini | reverse complement strand
AAAATCGATATGTGCAAATTTACTGAAGAAAAGTCGGATAATGTGTGAATTCCTTCAGTAAATACATATTGAAGATTTCCCTATAGAAAGTGGGAAATCTATTGTTTTCCCACATAAAATAGATGTGTCAGATTTTTTGGGAAAAAAATTCAGATGAAAAAACATAATAACAGAAACACCAACATATGCGATTTTCCCATAGAAAAGTCGAAGGATATGTGATTTCCTGAAGGAAATAGATATTGAAGATTTCCCATAGGAAATGAACATGTATGATCACCTAAGGAAAATAGGTTTGCGCACTCATCTTCATATAGGAAAATCTACATGTTTGTGTTTCCTATAGACAAATTTGCATGTGTTATTTACCTATATAAAAACTCCATGCATGCAGATTTCTCATGGAAAAATCAATACATGCAATTCTCTCATATAAACATCAATAAGTGTTATTTTCCTATAGAAACCTTACCCCCTTGACAATGTGGAAAAATTCAGTGTTTTTCAGAATGTAATGATACATGGTTATATTGGCATACCGTTTTAATGATGTTTTTCAAAGCGAGATGATCCATCTATAAACAAAGTCGCGAGGGATTTAATCTCAAAACATAACCCTATCATCCATTTAATATTTGTTAAAAAAATATTTTTTTAAATACTGAATTACTATGAGACGATCTTCAGATATGCTCTCGTATTTAAAATCACTTTGCAAAAATCAACATGGATTTTAGGCAAAAATCTTTATTGGAAATTGTTCATTTAAACCAATATAAATAATTTCTAAGTTTCAATACATTAATAAACATTTCCTATAAATCTATAAAAAACATTCGTCAATAAAACTCATATACACAAGTAAATAATGACTATAATTTATTAATAATATTTGCATAATTAAGCCCCCAAGCCCGTTTTTACTGCTTTGCAAGAATTATTGGGAAAATGCTCAATTTCTTGTGGAAAAATCTACAGGAAGATTTCAAGCCGTTCGCTTAACACGTTTTTGACAACGCTGCAAAAAATTATTTGCATCGCATGCCAGTAATTTCCTACGACAAATTCCTCTGATACGAGTGATCTTATTTAACGGGGTACATTTGTACAAATGTATTCACACACACACACACACACATACACACACACACACACACACACACACACACACACACAGAAGTCCACATCAAAGGGTAAATTTACACTTTTGCCTCGTACTGAGTGCGACCAACACACACATACACACACACACACATACACATAAACACATACACACTCACATACACACATACACACACATACACACATACACACATACACACACACACATACACACACACATACACACATACTCACACATACACACACATACATACACACGTACATACACACACATACACACATACATACACAAGCGAAGAAGGGAAATGACAAAAAACCAGACGAGAGTGTGTAATGTAGTTCTTCCGCTATTTCCGTTTCTCTCTCTTTTTGTGCGATTTGGCTCTCTTACTCTTTGTTCCTGATTTGCTGTGATTTTTCGCTCCGCAAAACCACCACCACATTGCATATATACACACACACACACTAACTCACACACACACACACACACACACAAAGACACACACACACACACACACACACACACACAGACACACACACAGCACGCACACAGACAGACAAAGACAGACACATACGATCACAGGCAGACAGACAGACAGACAGACAGACAGACAGACAGACAGACAGACAGACAGACAGACAGACAGACAGACAGACAGACAGACGGGCGTGTTTTGTATGTTGCATTCATATGCAAACGCACGTCGTTGTGAAGCGGTGCCATCAGGCTTTTTTGCGTTTCCACCTCGTCAGCCCAATTTCGACGGCAATTTCTCATCGGGCCTGGGACACGTCTGCTAAATTGCCACTAATTTCCAGCCAATCTTTGTTTTAGTCTGTGTGTTAGTCTGTCTGTGTGTGTGTGTGTCAGTGTGTGTGTGTGTGTGTGTCAGTGTGTGCTTGTGTGTCAGTGTGTGTGTCTGTGTGTGTGTGTGTCAGTGTGTATGTGTCAGTGTGTATGTGTGTGTGTGTTCGTCATTGTGGGTGTGTGTTTGTGTGTGTGTGTGTCAGTGTGTGTCAGTCTGTGTGTATGTGTGTATGTGTCAGTGTGTGTGTATGTGTGCTTGTGTGTGTCAGTGTATGTGTCAGTGTGTGTGTCAGTGTGTGTGTGTATGTGTGTGTCAGTGTGCAGGTTTGTGTGTGTCATTGTGTGTGTGTGTGTGTCAGCGTTTGTGTATGTGTCAGTGTGTGTATGTGTATGTGTAATAAACGCACAGACGCTCAACTCGCACAGCACAGTATCTCCTCCCACCGTCAAACCACAAACACGACTCCTCGCTTACACCGTGACACACACACACACGCACACACACAAAGCCTCACCCGCCGCAGCAACCAATCAGCAGCGAGCCGGTCACTCGCCGCCGCCGCGGGCATGAACAATTCACGGCGTGTCAGTCATACTAGTACATACATACATACATACAAACATAGTACACAACACGAGCACAAACGCGAATAACACACACACACACACACACACACACACACACACACACACACACACACACACTAACACTCCATGCACATAACACTGCATGCACACCTGGCTTCAAGAGCCAACTAAACGTATAAATCTACAAGATGCGGTAAAGTGGAAACGCTGCACAGACAAACACATGACAATAACAATGACAAATGCGTATCGACTGAACACGCACTCACACATGCATACTCACACGCACTCACACAATAGCATGAACATCAATATTGAAATAATTGACGCGGCGCAGGATTGGCCCGTAATAAACGCACAGCAGAGCGACTAGGCAAGTCATTCGGTTGTTCACTCATCTGCACCGGTTCAACAACTCTTTCAGGCTGAACTGCAGCAGGCGGAACTGTCACGAGAGCCGGACGACGCTCTTCTTCCTGCTGCTGCTGCTGCTGCACACCAGGCGGCACACTGACAGCCACGCGTCGATTGCACGGCCTCAGACTTCTCACGTGACGAGGCACTCCGTCGACTTCGACGCTGAGCTGAGAGGTCACACCAGTCACAGTGCCGATGTGTGACCTGGTGTGACAACTTGCACCTCGCTGCCGAACCCACACAACATCTCCAAGTTTGAACTTGCAGCGCACAGAAGCGTTGTTAACTTGAGCGTTGCCAGAATGTGGCGGCGTCGGGATTGGCCGCGACCGCACGCGATATTTATATATCTGCATGGCAGGCGCGGAACTGTCTGTGCGGCTGTCCTTTGGAGTCATGTTGTACCAATGTACAGCTTCCGATACAGAACAGTTCGATCTAGCAGCGATTGTTTTGATGGTGCGATGGCTGCGCTCAGCGATGGCATTTCCAGTGGGCTCATATGCGCACCGAAAAATCAAATTGACACCCCATTTTTCGAGCATGCTTTTGAAAGCAGCGCTGCGAAACACAGTTGCGTTATCGGCCAGAACTTCCGCTGGCGGACCGCGCTCATAAAAAATGTTCTCCAAGTGCAAGATGACATTCACACTGTCTTGCTGTCTCAGGTGACGCCACAGTGAGAATCGCGACGGGCCACAATCGATCACAGTGAGGTAATGGTGAAGCCCTGCGTGCGTCACGTCGATGGCCAGACGATGCCAGTTGCGCTTTACGTGCAACTTGCCTGCTGCCCACCGCACAGGAGCAGGATCAACTGACTGGCATGCATCACAATTTCTCACCACCGTTTGGGCCATCCTTCTGCTCACACACGGGTCTTTCTTCTTCGAGAAATACAGTGTTCGCCTCACACCAGGGTGACCAGAGGCCTCATGCACGGCTCGCACGACAGCGAGAGTATCATGCGGTGAAGTACACGGTGCTGCCGCTGCTGCTGCCACTGACACGGCTGCATTAGGTTGCTTTCTCAGCCAGGCGGTGGGCACACGAGTCAGCTGGTCCGCCAGATTGCAACTTGAGCTGACGAATGCGACGTTAACGTCCAACTGGTACTCTGCCACCAGAGACGTGAGAACAGACAATCTCCTGCGAATAAGCATTTCACTGGCGGCTTTTGTTTGAAGTCTCGATTGCCCACTCAATGCGTTGCTTATCCAGTGGAAGACAGTGCGGGAATCAGTAACTAGACGGAATTTCTTCAGCTTCCAAATAAGCGCCAGGTTCACACCTTTGACGGCAGCGTCGAGTTCCGCCATATTAATATGAGCCGCATCCTCAGTGCGCAACCAGCATCCGTCTTCAATCACTGACCCGCCGATCTCCAATACCGCACCCATGGCCAATGAACTAGCATCGGTCCAAACAGTGGCGTCTCCATCAACCACATCCCAGCGTCCAGTTGCAGGATCAGCATCTTTCACATGGGCCAATATTTCCTCCAGCATTTTGCGGACTTCTCCACCATCACGCAGCTTGTCATCCCAGCTTGCAGTTGCAGCATTTGCTCGACGCTTGATGTATGCTGCCGCCACACGCAGCCAGCCACACACTGGCATGTGCCCTGTCAGTTTGCCACAAACTGAAAACACGTTCCGCCGTGTGAGAACATCCGGTATGTCACCAACACAGTTGTCACGGCGCCAACGCAGATGACGACCATGGCTGTCCACTCTGACACCAAGGACACGAGCGCCGTCTCGCAGTCGCTCGGGAGCTTTGCACACGAGGCCGTATTTTTCCAGGTGTGCAACCACCTTGTCCACACCAACGACATTCACGTTCACAAGCACATCGTCGATGTAGGAAGACGTACCCTGAAACACGGTCGGGTCCTGTTTCAACACAGTCTCCAGTACGGCTTGCATCACCAATGGGGCGACATTGAGACCGAATCCGAGTCTAGTGAGACAAAAACGGCGGCCCTCGAAATTGACGGTTTGAAAAGGCCACAAGTCGGAGCTCACGGCGATTTGCAAGTAAGCCTTCCTCAAATCGATCAACACCGCACTGCCTCCAACACGTCTCCACAGGCGAATTTTGTCGGCACAAACGTCACTGTTGGCAGTGAATGGATTTATGAAGTCATTGAGCTCTCTGAAGTCAAGGACTGGCCTGGTTTTTTGCTTATTATTTTGAACGACAGCCATTAGGGGAATTAACGCTTTCGCAGGTCCGTGCTCTCGTTCATCATATCGCTGCAGCCAGCCACGCTTGATCCAGTCCAATACTTCTCTACGGTATTCCATTCGAACACTGGGCTTCATGGCGTATTAACGAACTTTGTTTTTTAGAGAACCTGGTGGCCGTCCGTCCGCCCATTTCCACGCAGCTGTCCACTGTTTCTTGTCAGCACTGAACTTTGCTGTAAAGTCTTGTCGTTCAATGACAAGGTCGGTCAGTTTACCCGGCATTCCACCAGAAGCATCAGCCGCTCCAGCCGTGTACTGAGTTCCTGCTGTAGCGTCACAATGCACACCAAGTCTCACATTACCCTCGCCACTGATGCACACACCACCGTAGGACGATACGCCATTCATACCCAACACAAATTCAAAATTCAACGGTTTGAAGCTGACAACCATGGCTTCAACAAATTTTGGTGAATGAGCAGCACTTTGTAAGCATACCATTGTCCTGCCAAGACTCCTATGCTTGGTGCCGTCTACAGTTACAATAGTGCAAACATATGGTTCCCATGAACCACAACACGACTGATGAATTATACACTTGGAACAGCCTGAGTCGACGAGTACAGATTTCTCACAATCATTTACTCGCATGAGTGTCGTGGGTAACGCGTCATTGGCAAACGAGAAGACGCCGACGCTCACGCGTCTTCTCGCTGTCCGTTTCCCGAACATTGTGCAGCAAAATGTCCTTTAACGCCACATTTAAAGCAGTAAACATTTCTCGGCTTATGACGGCTATTATAACGCGTATTTGACTTGAGGCTTTTCTCACTCAACTGATTTCACGTTTGTGCGCATTTGAACGACTGTTCTTTGGTGGCATTGACACAGGAGCAACTGCCACAATGGCGGTCACTCGTCACTGAGGTGGAACAAGACATACCTGCAATGGCGGCCTCTTCGTCAGCCAATATTCCGCGAGCGCTCTCCACCAGCTGAGACACGGTCATTTCTGATATTCGAGCGTTGGCACGGAGTGTTCGACGCACGTAGTCGGGCAGACCGTGGACGAAAGCGCTGTTTATCGCTGCTTCCTGCAGTCCACCAGCGAGCTGAGCGAGTCGTTTTATATCCGCAAGATACGCGTCAGCCGGTTCTCTAGACTGTAGCCGACGCGTCACCAGCTGATCATAAGCAGAAAAAGAATCGACCTCGAACGCCTTCACCAACGCTCGCTGAACTTGATCCACATCAAGTTTGCTTTGATCCGAAAGCTGGTCATACACTCGGTATGCATTTCCTGTGAGTCGAAGTGGGATGACGGCAGCAACAAACGAAACGTTGTACAATCTGCATATCCAATGCAAATTGCTTAACCATTCAGACACGGAGCAATCATCATTGCCTCTGAACTCCGGAATAAGTTTGATGTCAAACGCCATCGCACCAGGAGCAACACTCTCAGACTTGGACATTGTGCCGAAATAGCTTGTAATAAACGCACAGACGCTCAACTCGCACAGCACAGTATCTCCTCCCACCGTCAAACCACAAACACGACTTCTCGCTCACACCGTGACACACACACACACGCACACACACAAAGCCTCACCCGCCGCAGCAACCAATCAGCAGCGAGCCGGTCACTCGCCGCCGCCGCGGGCATGAACAATTCACGGCGTGTCAGTCATACTAGTACATACATACATACATACAAACATAGTACACAACACGAGCACAAACGCGAATAACACACACACACACACACACACACACACACACACACACACACACACACTAACACTCCATGCACATAACACTACAGTATGTATGCGCGTGTATGTGTCCGTTTACTTTCAAGCAAAACAACTTCTTCATAATATTCCGACTTAATAAAGTCACAACATTCTTTGGAGTCCCCAAGTATTCCTTTCCGAATATGTCACAAAGATAAAGATAAGATAAGATATAGACCGCCCCTAAACCCCAACGGCCAGGGACCCCGAGTATTGAGGGGCCCGCTGCCTCTCGCGTGATAGTAAAATTAATCATAAAATATCGCATAAAAGTTTCCAGCTTATTGGAGACCGAGGGGCTGCTCGTATGATTTGATTTGGAAATGTATAACTGTATAATGTAGAATGTATAATGTATAACCGTCAGCAGAACAAGATCTGTGTGTGTGTGTGTGTGTGTGTGTGTGTGTGTGTGTGTGTGTTTGTGTGTGTGAGTGTGTGTGTGTGTGTCATGACAACCACAAAAGAACAGATGATTATCTGTTGACACACACCTACACACACACACACCTACACACACACACCTATACACAAAGAATAATATAATATAATATAATATAATAATATAATAATATATAATATAATAATATAATAATATTATAGAAGTATTATATATCTTCGGTTTGCACAAAAAATTAGGAAAATGTCATTATACACAAATAGAAAATTTCAAGCATACAAAATTCCTTTTATATATACACCACTTGTGCCAATTACTTATAGGGACCATTCAAAAGTCGGAATCGAGTCCAGAAAGTTTGTCTGTGAAGGTAGCGCAATTTTATTAGCTCAAATATTTATTATCTATTTTTAGATCTTTGGAAAGGCATATTCTTCGTGTTTTCATTATATATGACCACCTATGCTACAGGAAATTATCAGATATCATGAAATATTACTTTCCATATTTACAAATGAAAACTAAATATTTATTAAATGGAAAATTTGAATTTTTTAGGCTTCCCATTCTAACTGAAGGTTATTTGGTTGGTCTATCTGAAGGTTATCTTTGGGAAAATTCTTGTGTGATAAAATTTTATTGCTTGTGCTTCTCAGATCAACACAAATCTGCACACACACACACACACACACACACACACACACACACACACAAACACACACAAACACACACATTCACACACATATGTTTACACTCGGATTGCTTCCAAGTTTGTTTGTCGTCGTGTGGAAAAAGATAGCGCGGAGGAGAATCAGTGGAAAGCCAGGGCTGGAGATGAAGAGAGTATGGAAGAGACAAGAGACAATCAGAGACACACACAGAGAGAGCGAGAGAGAGAGTGGGAAGAGTTTGGCAGCATTGATGGCTGATTTCCCCATCAGTCGACGTGCGTTTTTCACACTGTCGAAGGCGATTTTTAATCAGCGCGCAATGTCGTCAAAAATTTAATGTCAACCCATCCAAACGCCAATATAATCAATGACAATAACACACACACACACACACACACACACACACACACACACACACACACACACACACACACACACACATACACACAGAGTAGAGTAGGGTGGAAGACGCAAATGCAACAGCCTGTCGCTCAGAATAACACCCGAGTTCACACACACACACACACACACTCACACACACACACACACACACACACACACACACATACACACACACACACACACACACACAGACGCGCATACAGAAGCAACCGCATGTGTGTCGGACGAGAGGATTTTAATTAAAGGGACCGACTAGCGAGTTCGATTTGTGCATAGAGAGAGAACGGTGTAGATACAGAGAGAGAGAGAAAGAGAGAGAGAGAGTAAGGGATAAAAAGGGCTAAAGACAGAGTGAAGCAACAGCAAGTGAGCAAGTGAGCATGTGAGGAAATTGTTGGTAAAGTATAGGAAGAGAGAAAAGATATATACATAGAGATACGCCGATAAGGTATAGCTGACTAAATATGCTTTGTTCACTCATCTTGTATAAATACACACACACACACACACACACTGACACACACACATACACACATATACATACATACACACGCACAAAAAATATAAACACAAGTCGAATTGATACAAATATAACGCTATGCAAAAACTCAAATAATTGTGTGTGTATGTGTGTATGTGTGCATGTGTGCGTGTATATATATACCCTGAGTAACATAATATAATAATGACAAATAAATTAAAACGAATTATTATTAGTGTGTGTGTATATATCAAACAAGCTCGTTTTACATCAATCAAAAATATACAACCAAAAACCAGGTTATTTTGCAAAATAAAACAGATATTTGGCCTATATTATATGCAATTCCGTGATATTTCAAATGAAATTTATACCACATTACCTACTCTCTCCGAGGCAACTCAGTAATTCAATTACAATTTGCATAAAAACCGACCAATATCGTTCTAATACAAGCCAAAGTTGTGTAACAAAATAACTACTACCGCGCCATCTGCTGAGAGATTTCTCAACTAGCGCAAAATTGGTGTAGCTTGGATTTTAACTCTCAAGTATATCTGTGTGTGTCTGTGCGTGTATGTGTGTGTGTGTGTGGGTGTATGAGCGTGTGTTGATAGCAAGTCTTTTTGGTCATCATATAGCAGAGGCGGCGGCAGGACTATTTCAGTGGGGGCTGAGAGGGGAGGGCTAAGGAAAAAGATGGGGGGGGGGGCTTAGCGAAGCATGAAGCGAAACTACACTTGAAATGGTCAGAATTTTGGGGGGATTTTGGGGGCAATTTTCAGGGAAGGGGTTTAATCTCCTCCCCTCAGCCCCCCCCCCCCCCCCCCCCGCCCTTGGTGACGCCACTGACGCACAATCATCGCATTATCGCTCATGCTTCACACCATTGGCACAAACACAAAGCATCAAAGCAACGCCAAGATAAAAAAACGGGAGCGATGCCCAAATATGGTCAATGCTCTTTTTGTACATCAAGCTCACTTCCGGTCAACACAACTCAGCTTTCAGTGGTGTCATGTCAGTGATGTCGTGTCAGTGATGTCGTGTCAGTGATGTCGTGTCAGTGATATCGTGTCAGTGATGTCGTGTCAGTGATGTCATGTCAGTGATGTCGTGTCAG